>JARHVA010003989.1:1510000-1592500 GCA_037957365.1 Torreya grandis | reverse complement strand
TGTGTAAATCAAGGTCATTGATTATTATTCTACCCTACTTCTACATAAACCCATTGTATATTAACATAGAGCTCAAATAACTCATATTTCTAGTCTCAAGTCACTATCAAAACACTCAATCTAGCCCTCATTCTAGCATTTACTTGTTCTTGCACTAACTATTTAAGAGGGATAACTACATTGAGTTTGATCCCTCCTCAGAGTATTATTTTTGTAGGAAATGCTTAGGACATGGGGTGTTGACCTCATGTCTAACCTACCCTATTAATTCCACTATTTTCTAATTGTTCTCCTCAAATACTCTAACAAACATAGATACCTAAGGTTTTGCATATAAATCAGTCAAAATAGGGCATAGATAATTAACTAGCATTCATCCACATAGGCATAGACATCCTAGGTTTAGTTAAAGGTATACCCAAAAGTTCACTACCCTTATTTCTAGGGGATATTATCATTCTCCTAAGGACACTACCATGGTGTGCTACTATCTATGGGACCATAATTCCATCTAGGAGAGTTTATGACTCTTTGTTTCTACTCACAACACTATGTAAACCTTTTTACTAGTTCTCATCCTTGATTTCATCCATCTCAATCATTTTCCATCTAAGTACATCTATTTTAGTTTATTTCCTATTGATAGAATTATTAGGCAAGTAAATTATTGTAAAAATTAGTGGCTACATTTATTTATATATTTAATTCCTGATTTATTATTCTATCACTTTATCATAATAGGTTTTTACATTCCTTAATCCCCATAAAAGCTAAATCATTTGGTGAACCTAATTTAGAACATATTTCTTACAAACCCTAGTGTGCCATCAAATTTTCCTTTCTTATTCATAGAATTTTCTTAGTTTTAGTTTTTATCCATTCACCATGGTTATTATGATGGAAGCAATTTTCTAAGTTTTTCTACAAAAAAGGGTGGTTTTCCTTGAATTCTTTTTACACACCATTTGTAAAATTATGCACTATATGTCACTATTATCATGAATCAAATAATAATTCACCATCCTTCACATATTAATCCATCTCCTCTTGGGATCCCCTCCTAGGGAGAAAATTTTTGCATGATAAATTATGGGTTACCTCTTGTTACTACTAAATGATAGAGAGATAAGAGGAATAATTTTGTACCTCCTCCACCATGACCAATTGACTATGTTTGCTCTCATCCTACCTATACTAATTTCCCTTAGTAAATAGTATATTTTATAGTTCAAGATGTTACCAAAAAGAACTAGATGCCTCCTTACCCTATATAGGAACAATTAAATCCCACCATCCCTCCTCATATCTAGAAAAATACAATGGGAACTATGAATCAACATAGATCATATGATATTATGGATCAGTTGATAAATACACCACTAGAATTTATATATTAGAACTACTAAAAAAGGTAACCATCTTCAGAGATATTGTTTTTAAAACACTCGATCATACATCTTTACCTTAGGATACAAATCCATAATATTTTTCATCTATAATGAACACTATAAAGGAAATTTATGATGTTATATCCTTTGGTAATGAAGATTTTTTCCCATAGATAGTTATCTATCAGAATCTACCACTCTTCATTCAGGCACAAATCAAAACCACTACTATTAAGTAAGTTATAATTCATAATGTTTTAGGTATTAACATATGCAACCTCACATTTTTATATACTATGGGTGTTGATATAACATCCTTTTATAATACATATAAGAGCATTCAAGGTTTTGATGGAATTCCCTGATAGGCATTGGGTTATATTACATTGGATATCATAGTTGGGACAAAAACCTTATCCACATAGTTTCATGTGATGCCTAATCACTTACATTAAAATATATTACTTGGGAGACATTGGATACATGAAATGGAGTTCATACCCTCTAAATTTCATAAATGCATCATGTTTTTACATGAGGGATATTTATACACTTGTCTAGTTGATAACCAACCATTCATATATTATAGAATCTCTAAGCCCACTACCCCGAGTCTATCTTTATATGGGAGACTTCATATTATCATATACTTCACACCTCATAACATTCCTATAGAATAGATTCATGCGTATGAGATTAGGGAATCTAGAGCCATTATTCATATACTAGTTCTAGATCCTCCTATAGCACCATTACACTCACCCATGATGGAGATCGATCCTATGGCAACATAGTTACCCCTAACCATAATGGCTAATGAAATTCACATAAAAACTTACAATTACTTATTAATTTATATGAAGTATACATCAAAAAATCAAATCTAGATCCCATAGTTTGACATAGATCCATTATCAAACTATCATAGTAGGATGATAAGCCCTTTCTTTATTTTCAAAGGATTACTGAACCTGATACATATACATGTTTAGTATTACAATATAAACTAAATAAGTTTAAGGATCTGGGCATTATCTAGAATACACAACCTTTGCCTTTACTAATACATGAATAATTATGAATTCTTCATTGACACCAACATTTGTGTAATGATACCTTGACTATTATATCCTTCATAAAGGGCCAATACTTGTCTCATGTTGTTATAGATGAGGATTCTAATCCCAACACTTACACATTTTCATTCCTACAACATATAATACATAAGGATACTAAGATACAACATGCTATACATTTTTAGGAATCATTAATACATATCACACTACCAATTTCATGTGGCCCAAAGGTGGAAAAAACATTAGACTTACTCATAAGCACAAACACTTATATATAGGTTACACTTGGAAATACATGGTTATAAGTAATAAATGCCAAGTTGATGAAATAGATAGATGCTTAACTTTTAGTTATGATAGACACATAATTTACATTATACATGATGTCATAAATGAGAATAAAATATTTCATACATATACCCCTTGGTCCAATATGATTTACCCTAGGACTGTGTTACCTTTTAATTCACCATTATTCATCTTTTTTTCATGAACCTTCCCTAAGAAAAATTCAACCTACCATCGTACCTTATTGATCATATGTTTATTTCTTAAGTCAGTTCTTTATTTTGAAATTTTATCTATTTGTCTTCATATGTGTGAAATTATTGAAGAATTGAACCTTTAAACTTGAACCTTTTTCAAATTTCAAGAGTTCAATGGTTTAATGTTTCTCAAAAGTCATGAACTACTGGTCCATTTGTGTAATTCAATTTTTATCTTTGAACCTTCACATTGAACCTCATTTCAAGAGTTTAAAGGTTAAATAGTTCAAAGATTCAAAATTTAGTCCCACCTTTCCTGAAGTCTTTTAAGTCAAAATTTGTAGGAGATTTTAAAAGAAGTAAATAATTTAGAGGGAAATATATCCAAAAAAATTTATGAATTGGAAACTTCTAATTTTGAAAGGTTATGAGTAATCATTACACATTAAGGTCATGTGTGAAAACTACTTATAATTAAGGCACCTGTCAAAATTTATGTCCTATCAAGCAAGTTCAACACAAGTTAACTGAACTAGTAATTATTTGACCTAATTTCATGAATTTATCAAGAAAGGACAAGCCATTTTTAATAGTAAACACACAGGTTCATGTAAAGGAGAGCAACACTAGAGGTATAATATTTTTATTACACAATTTTATTGTAATTCCTGATCCATTGAAGGTGAGTTTGAATTTTCCTATAAGTTGATTCCATTATTTATTTGTAAAGGAGAATTATTTTGAGTTTCTAGTATTATTTAATAATTTTAAATCTTTTTTCATTATATCCTCCAATGTATAATCATGAAATCTACTTGTCTTGGTTATGAACATGGTCCTAGTCTTATTTGTTCTCTTCCTAAATTTAGGGATACTTATTTAGTTTAAAATGATTTATAAGATTTTAAGGAGAGGGTTAAAAATCCTATATCAACCCCTAGGATGGAGAAAATAGTGGAAAGTGGTTTAGTCAAAGCTGTAGCTTTTCCCATGGTGGTACGATGTCCTAAATTAGTTCTAAAATGCATGAATAGATATGACCCTCAAAATAGGTGTATCAAAACTGCATATGGCAATGTATTAATGCATGTTAATAGACAAATCCTAATAGATATGATTAAAATTCTGCCCAAAGATCCAACTTGGACCTTGATATTACTTCCTCTTATGGTCATTTTTCATTAAAGGAAGCAATCTATAGGAGTTTAATTGCTATAAATTGGTTACTAAAATTTCAAAAATGTGGTTCAAGACTACCTAGAGCATTAAAAAGAGAACATATGATACAAAAAATTAAAGACATCATGGTATTATTACATAGGGTGAAAGGCAATTCTCAAGCATTTTATTGGGAGGATTGGATGTACTTATTCATTCAGGTGATCCTCTAAGGAGAATAGTATTTAGATTGGGTGGAAATCATAGTTAAATGTTTTCATCTAGGTCTGAGTAATTATTTCAAGAATAATGATTTTTATATGTCTTCATATCTCTTTTACTACTTAACATCTACAAGAGAATGGAGAGGGTTGCCTCATGCATCCTTAGTGAAAGACAATATAATTTATGATTATTACCCACATTTATAGATGCAAAATTATTATGAAAACTATGGAAGTGTTAATGATGTTTTTAGTGGTAGGATGACTTATGAATTGGTAGGCAATGTTAATAAGAGAATGTCTGATGAAGCCATGCAACTAATCAATATTTATGGTAGTTTCTTTATTCAATTTTCCAAATTTACTTATATCAAAGTTGGTGTTTTTGACGATGAACTAGTGAAGCTACCTAGATATGTTTTAAACCACTTTGTATTGATAGAAGTTTTTAGGTAGATAGCCCATGTAGATACAAAATTTACAATTAAGAAAGAATTTTGTATATCTTTTCTTGTCAAATTCGGAACTATTCATGCTAGTCAATTTTTAACACCTTAAATTTAGAGGTGGACCAAAAAAAGTTCAATATTTAGTACTATAATTCCAAACCCCAGTTTAATAACAAAGGTTTTTTTAGGGATAATCTAGATTTTGGAATGGGATTTCCACACATTCCCTAGATTGAAGACTATTGGGAGGATTGTCCAGACGAATTTAAAGTTAGAAGAATGCTTTGGTGTAGGTTCTCCTTGGGGAAAATAATTACACTCAATCTAAGTATGAATATCTATGGAATAATTGATTATGAAGAACAGGTGGTTGATCCTCATTCTGAACAACTAAAATAGCTACATATTCCAGATGTTGATTGGAATAAAGATGAAGAGGATCAAATTGGATTGAAAACTCTCCCAGTGATAAGGAGAATTGAGAAATGGTTAAAGGGTTGTAGACTGAGAGAGGTTCAAAATGAATATTCCTAGTGATGTGCACCAATTGATGAATCACCATCTCTAATAAGCTCTTCTAATCAACTTATTAATATTTGTGATGAAAATACTCTCAAGCTAAAATTTGGAAAGGGTTATGTTATCAAATTTTCCAAGAAAACCCTTGTAACTATTCTACCTTCTCATACTACCATACTAAGGAATAAAATTAAGAAGGAGATTTCTAAAAGAATAGTTGTGGACTTAAAATTTGAAGAGGATTTAGGAGAGGTAACAAGTGATAAAGGGTTTGATCTAGCACTGCCAGAGGAGATTAGTGTAAATCAATAAATAGAGGTTGCTTTAGATTCTATAGATCTGATGGTGATATCAAATGTGCCTTCTGAACAATTAAATCCTAGTAAGGAAGTTCCAGTCCTTACACCCAAATGGTTGGAAAGTTCAATCAGTGATAAAAGAAAAATAGTTCCATTTTCATTGCCATTGGAGGACATGGTTAGCAAGTGTCTAGGAAAGACTCTTAAATCCAAGAAGCTGAAAATAACATCTAGGGTGGACATTGACCCTTATACATGGAGCTGGAGTGTATAAATAACCCAACTGAAAACTAATAAGGAAGTTCAAGATCCTACAATTCAATATTTCATTTTTAAAAAAATAGATGTTGGGACTCCATCACACACCATATATGTGCACCATCTTGAAGCATCTACCAAAATGATAGTCAGCCATACCTATAAGGATGACAAAGATAAGAGGGAGTTGAAACATACCTTATGATCAATGGTAGATTATATCTATGCCATTCATAATCCAAATCCACAACCTATTTCCCAACTACCTCTATCTTTTGATCCACAATCTTTGGTCAACTAGAAAATGCTAGATCAGATACATAGAAATAAAATGGTGACTAACATGTTTGATGATTGATTGGATGGAATTATCTAAAAGGGTATGAAATATATTAAGGAGTTGAATAATATATATGATGGGACTATGGTTCCCATAAAGGATTTGAAAACATGGAATGCTTCATGGGAAAAAGAAGAAAGAAAATGGATGAATGTGACAAATCAAATTGGTGATGTTCAAAAGTATGGGGTAATGATATTTTTATTAGAGAAATATTTGATGAGTCTGAATGATAATATATTATATGTAAGAAATAGAAATATCAAATGGAGAAACTTAGTATCTAGATAACGACAAATTAAATTTATAAAAATGATCAAATAAATAACTGAGTTCACTCAATCCTTTCAACATGACTTATAATGTATTGATGTGAAATATATAAAATATGATGGGGATCCATAAAAGGATATCAATACTATGGTTCAATCTTTTAGAGAGAATATTAGTTTCATTAAAGAAAATGACAACCTATTAATTGAAGATTTCTCTCAAATTTCAAAACTAGAATAACTTCTTCACCTCTATGTTGATGCACTCCTAGAACACACCAAAAAAGTGGTAAAAATTTGAAGAGAGAAAGATGTTTGGAAAGCATGGCTTAAACACATTGGCATCCCCACCTTCTAAAAAATCTAGGAATTTGTTACTACACATTAGGAATGGAAGGTGCAATGTGTCTCCTCAACAAGATAAAGTAAATCCGAAGATTCCAATCCACTACCCTAGTCTTGATCTTGCTTATGCAATCTCTTTATTTAGTTATTTAGTTGAAATTATGTTATAAAAAAAAACTTTTTATTTTAATGAGCTTGTATGAAACTAAATCCTGTATGGGTCAGAGTTTGTTTTAACTCTAGATTTAAAAGAATAGTTAATTAGGGTAACTATATATATGTTTTTAGTTGTTAAAAACTGAGACAGAGGTAGTAAAGAAGAAGACAATAGAATTTTAAAGCTGAACTTCTTTATTTTACAATATATGTGATAATTATTTGAAGAATTTTCATCTATGAGTGAAAAGAAGAAATAATTGTTGCATACTTAAATCTGTGTGAACTGGCCTTTCAAGTGGTAATTATTATTTCATTGGATAACTCATCATATGTGTTTTATATTTTGTTGTTTTAGTGATATACATATTTATATGTCTAATTATTTTTGAGGATAATTTGTGTGTTCTATCACTAAATAATGTTATATGGAGAAAAGATACCACATTCATAACATGGTGATGTATGAATGTTAGTTTTCCTTAAATGCTTTCTAGTTAAAAGTGTGTTTGAATGATTAAATTAGTTTGAATTCATTAAAATCTTTAAAGGGAGTTGTACCTTAATTCAGAGAGGAATTATCCCTGATAGTTCACTCATTTGTTTTTTAGCTCATTTTCTCTCAAACAAAGGGTTATAGAGTCAAAACAAAACATTTTTTTAGGACAAATCTGTTAACCAACAATTTTTAGTGACTCCATTGGGGATTCAAAGTCATTTGGTAAAAGATTAGTCACCTTAATATGAAGTAATGATGGTGCTTCCCCATGAAAATATAATTCATGTTTAGTAGCCTAATCTTTGTTTTCAAGATGAGTAAGAAGATATAATTGTTAAATTAAACACTCTTACATGGAGCACTTGCCAAAACATTGAGGATTATAGAAGGGCTAGTTGAGTATTAGAAAAATAAGAATAATTGGCTGATAATTTAAGATTGTTATTACTTAGACAAAGAAGGATGCAAGCAAAAAATGTAGTAAGAAATCAAGCACTTGAAGTCCAAAGAGGTCAAGAGTAGCTTAGAAACTAATATCACAAACTAGATTCTAGAAGATATACAAGGTATTTAAGGAGAGAAGGAGTTGAGGATCCTACCTTTCAAACACTACAAAGCCTTAATTTTCCCTATATCCCTACTCCTATTAGAAGAGCTAGAAGTTGACCTCCTATCTCTCTTTGGCCTTCTACATCATCTATCTATCAATCCTTAACCCTTTTTGGTACTATCATTCCCTCTACCATCATTTTTCTTCCAATGGCTCAACCTTAGGGAGTAGCTATAGGGCCTCTAAATTTAGGGGCTAACCTAAATCCTCTACCTAAAAATGTAAGGGAAAACTTACCCAAGTTTAATGGAGATAGAAGACAATCACCAGATGAACATTTAAGTGCTTTTTTGAAGCATGTGGTGTGTTAGGTGTGCACCATTAAGATGTAGCCATAAGGATTTTTGTGCAAACTCTAACTAAAACTATAGTAGAATGGTTTTATCATCTAATTGAGTCTTCATTTACAAACTAGAATGATATGAAAACTACATTTGAAATCAGGTTCAAAAGTGTAGAAGATGAACATTCCCTTCTTGCTTAATTGACTCAACTCAAAAAAGAAATACATGAGATTATGAGGGAATTTATAGCCAAATTCAATAGAATTGTGCACAAAATCCCAAATGATAAAAGGCCAACTCCTAAGAATTAGAAATGTTTCTTTATTAATTATATGCCTCCTGGTATTAGTTTTCATCTTAGAAGAGGTGCAATTGTTGACTTAGAAATCACATAAACCTTGGTAGTTGAGTTAGAAGATGATCTCATTATGGCTAAAAAATGGAAGAAAGAAGTCCATGCACCTAATTCTCATCCCTCATCTTTTACAAATCCTATGGTCCAAATATTAGTAAATGATATGATTTCCTTAAGAAGATAATTACCTAAGGATGGTAATTCATTTCAACAACCATATCAAGATGTTAGCAGGAGAAATTTTAACCAACAGACAAATACTGGTAGGACATTACCACTTACATCAACAAAACCTAGGCTATCTATTGAAGCTCCCCCTAGAAGAGGAAATATATGTACCTTTAATTTAACTATTGATCATGATAGAAACTCTTGTCTAAATATGCTTAGATATGCTCAAATGGCCACTATTGAAGATGTATTGGGAGAGATTACCTAAGAAGAAAGGATCTCTAAGCAACTTGGTGACTTTGAAATACACTTCCTAGAGTATGAATCTGATTTAGAAAGAGGAGGTGAAATATTGGTTACTCTTGAAGATCCTTGATGTGTTGTGCTTACCAGAAGTTAGAATAATCCAATATTTTCTAATACTCAAGAAGTACCCATTAAAGGTAAGGAGCCTCTTACAAGAACCATTGATATTAATTTAAAGGTCCAACAAGTTAAATTTTTACATAGGAATGATTGTGAAACTTCTTTTGATATTATAGAATTTTACAAGTCTACAAAGATTCAAATATCTACCACTAAGTATCTTAAGTTGAATCCCAAAGAACTTGATAAATTGGTTAAATATGTCAAAGGTGATCCTTCACAAATTAAGCCCAAAAGTCAGCTAAATGCTAGTGTTGAGTCTCTAATTGCCTAATTAATTGCTTCCCCACCTAAATCACCTAGGCATACTCCTAAAATGGATATTGACTCAGCTAATGATACTTCTTATGTGGTTGATATGAAACCCAACCCATTTTATGTTTCTTTATTCATAAATGGCCATAAATTTAGTAATTGTATTATAGACTCAAGTGCCTCTAATAATATGATGCCTTATTTTGTAGCCAAAGCCTTGGGTGTATCCCTTACAAAAAAACTTGGTAGGTGTTACTCCATAGATGGAAAATATATTTCTTTTCTTGGGCAAATCAAAGATGCATAGGTCACCCTTGCAGCTTATCCTGATAAAAAAGTGAAATTGACTATCTTGGTAGCAGATATTCCTGCTAGTTATGGGATGTTGTTGAGTAGGACCTTTTGCAAAGACTTAGGTAGTGATATTAAATTATTTTGGTTAGAAGCTACAATTCTAGTGGGAAGGCAAAATTTTAAACTAGAACTTGAACCTAAATGCAAGTTTACTATGTATCCTTCTGATGATGCTAAATTTCAAATCCTATTTGAAGAATGTGAAGTTAAAAATTACTTTGTCTCTCCTAAAGACATGAAGGAAGAGTCCACCCCAAAATATGCTCATTCAAATGATCTATGGACCATGGAATTTGATGTTAGTTTTTCCACCATTGGTTTAGGAGTAGGGGTTGTTTTGATCTCACTTAAAGGTAAAAAAATTTCATGCTCTTTCAAGTTAGAAATTAAAAATACTAATAACACTGCAAAGTATGAGGCCCTATAGCTTGGGTTAAATGAAGCCAAAGAAAAGGGGATAAACATGATTATAGAAAAAGGAGATGCTAAATTGATTGTTAAATAGGTGAGAGGAATTTTATCAGTTAAAAATGAAATATTGAAACATTACAGGAATAGGGTTTGGGATGAGATAGAATATTTTGATGCCTTTTTTATTGAGGCAATTCCCAAAGATCAAAATACACAGGTGGATTCTATGGTAGTGTCAGCTTCCCTTCTCCCACACCCTAATTTAAAAAAGGATTCATATATAATATAATTGATCTATCATCCTAATGTCCCAGATAATGCTGAGAATTGGCAAGTTTTTGGGAATGACAGGTAGATCAAAAAATTCTTGGAGAATGCTAAAATGTTCTTAGGGACTTATTTTGAAGGTTCTAAATCAAAATGTAAAGAATTTAGTCCTGATATAGGAATCAATTCAAAGGATGATGTAATTCAGTTAAAGGGAAACAAAATAACCATAGGATTGGTCTCTCTGGAACATTTATTCAATCAACAAGATGAATATACCAAAGATAAACTTGCTTAGAACCCTGATAAAATGGGGGATTATGAAAAGATAAACATTGGGAGTAAGACTAATCCTAAATGGATTTCCATTGGTAGTTGTTTCTCACCAGAGGAGAAAAACAAATTGATTAATCTATTGATTAGGTATAAGGATGTCTTTGCTTGGTGTTATGATGACCTAAAAGATTTTAGGGGTGGGTAATTTCAACATCATATTCCTTTAAAAATAAATGTAATTCCATTTAGGCAAAAGTTGAGAAACTATAACCCAAAATTTGTTGAATCTATCTTTAAAGAGATTGACAAAATGTTGAAAGCCAAGATTATTTATCTGTTTCATCACTCCACCTGGGTGGCAAATGTTATCCTAGTATGCAAAAAAATGGAGAAATAATAATTTGTGTTAATTTTAGAAATATGAACCAAGCAAATTTGAAAGATAATTATCCTTTACCTATGATGGACCACATTTTTTAGAAAGTTGTTGGATCAAAGATGATGTCCATATTAGATGGATTTTTATGTTATAATCAAATAAGTGTAGCTGCAACCGATCAACATAAAACTACTTTTACTACACCTTGGGGAACTTTTGATTATAAATATATGCCCTTTGGTTTGATTAATGCTGGTGTAACTTTCCAATAGGTGATGAATTCATATTTTAGAGAGCTTAAAGATATAATTATTATCATTTATCTTGATGATTTGACTATTTTCTCTAGAAAAAGAGAGGATCATTTGAAAGATCTAAAGATCATTTTGTAAAGGTGTCAGAGTCATGGGATATCTCTTAATCCTAAGAAGTCATTTTTTTGTGTAACAGAAGGTAAGTTGTTGGGACATATAGTTTCAAAGGATGAAATCAAGATTTATCTAGAAAGGGTTAGAAAAGTACAACAACTAAGTCTTCCTTCTAGTAGGACTACAGTTAAGTCTTTCTTTAGCCAGATTAACTTCCTTAGAAGGTTCGTTACTAGTTTTGATGAGATTATGAAGCATATTGTGGGGATGATGAGTGAAAAACAAGCATTAAAATGGAATTAGGTTGCTAAGAAATCATTTAAAGATATTAAATAAGTGATTACACAAACACCTACTTTGGTAAACCCTGATTTCCAAAAATATTTTATTATTTATTGTTATGCTTCAAAACATATCCTGTCTGGTATCTTGTTATAGAAAAATGAATTGAATGAAGAAGCCCCCATAGCCTTTATGAGTGTTCCTCTTAATAAATATGAAATTAAATATTATTTAACTGAGAAGCAAGCTTTTACTATGATAAAGGCTGTTAAAGAGTTTATATATTACATACTACACTCTCCTTTAATTGTATTTGTCCCTAGTTTAACTATAAAAAGCATTATGACTCAATAAGATGTTTGGATGAATATAAGAGAAACATGGGTCACTAATATTAAATAATATGACTTGGAGATTAGGCTAACTAAATTAGTTAGAGTTCAAGGCCTATGCAAATTGATTATTGAAAGTAAATAAGAAGAAGAGGAAGAACTTACCATTGTCTTATTGGTGAGTTTACAAGATCTATGGTTCCTGAATGTGGCACATTATCTTACTTATGGAGACTATCCTAGTCACTTATCCCCAAAGGAGAAAAGGAATATAAAGTTAAAAGGAGTAAAATATGTCATTTGGGGTGATGTCTTATACAAAAGGGACTAAATGGAACCTTTTTGAGATGTGTAGATAAAGAATAACAACACAAGTTTTTGGAAGTTTTTCATAATGATGCCAATAGTGGATACTTCTCTTCTTCATTCATAGCTTTCAAAATCTTTATAAATTGTTATTTTTGGCCAATTATGTTTAAATATGCATATAAATGGGTAGTTAATTCTAAAAAACGTAAAATATTTTTAGGAAGGCCACAACTTGTAGCATTACTTTTGAGCCCTGTCATTATTGAAGAACCTTTAAAACAATGGGGATTAGACTTTATTGGGCCTCTCTCACCTTCTTCAAGTGCCAAACACATACACATTCTTATATCAACTGACTATTTTACAAAATGGGTTGAAGCAGTCTTGTGAAGAGAACCACTTCAGAAGTAGTATGTAATTTTCTCAGAGAAAATATACTGGTAAATTTTGGTGTTCCTCATAATCTTGTGGTAGATAATGCTACCATATTTTATTCAATTAAACTTACTTCTTTTTGTTATCATCATAGTATCTCTCTTTCTCACTCATCAAATTATTACCCTCAAGGGAATGGACAATCTGAGTCTAGTAACAAAAATTTGATATCCATCATAAGGAAATTAGTGAGTGATAATCCTAAAGATTGGCATAACAGGTTATATGAAGCACTCTGGGCTAACAGGGTAACCCAAAAAAGGGCAATAAGAATGGTTCCTTTTAAACTAGTTTATGGAATAGGATCTCAATTATCATTAGCCCTAGAATTATTTGTAGCTAAATTACAAAATGTCATTGAAGATCAATATTTTCAAGATTCCCTAGAAAAGAGAGTTATATACTTAACCAAGATCAAAGAGGAAAGGTATAAATTGGTTGATCATATTACCACTGATCAAGCTAGGGTTAAGAAGATTTTTGATCAAAAATCAAGGCCCAAAAAATTCATGGAAGGAGATAAAGTGATATTGTGGGATAATAGGAGAGAACATAAGGATCACATGGAAAGTTTGATTCACTTTGGAATTTCCCCTTCAAAATTCATTAGGTATTCAGCCCTAATTCTTTCAAATTGGAATATCTAGATGGAACTATTCTACCCCTATCTTATAATGGATAGGACCCTAAATTGTATCGACTGTAAAATAGGTGTCCCCTATTTTATACATAGTCATTCCTTTGTTATCATGTGTTGTTATTTTCCTTTTCTAGTTTTGGGTTTGCCTTATTTATTTTTCCTCCATCTCAATGTTTTAGTTTGTGCATAACCAGAGTTTTTAAGCTCTCTACATTTTGTCATAAAATGCAATCCCTAGTCAGAGCCAATGTTACCTTTTAATCCACCCTTATTCATCTTTTTTTTTGTGAAGCATTCCTAAGTGAAAGTTGACCTTCCATCTTACCTTATTGATCATATGTTTTTCTCTTAATTTGGCTCTTTGTTTTGAAATTTTATCTGCTTGTCTTCATATGTGCAATATTACTGAAGAATTAAACCTTCAAACTTGAACCCTTTTCAAAGTTCAAGAGTTTAATGGTTAAATGTTTCTCTAAAGTTGTGAACTATTTTTCCCTTTGTGTAATTCAATTTTTATATTTGAACCTTCATGTTAAACATCATTTCAAGAGTTCAAAGGTTCAACGGTTCAAAGATTCAACATTCTATGACTTTAGTCCCACCTTTCCTGAAGTCTTTTAAGTCAAAATTTGTGGGAGATTTTAAAAGAAGTAAATCATTTAGAGGAAAATATATCTAAAACATTTTATGAAATGGAAAGTTCTAATTTTGAAAGGTTACAAGTAATGATTACACATTAAGGTCATGTGTGAAAACTACTTGCAATTAATGCACATGTAAGAATTTACATCCTATCAAACAAGTTCAGCATAAGTTAATTGATCCAATAATTATTTGATATAATTTCATGACTTTATCAAGGAAGGTCAAGCCATTTTTAATAGTAAACACACAAGTTCATGCAAAGGAGAGCATTACTAGAGGTATAAGATTTTTATTACATAGTTTCATAGTAATTTTTGATCCATTGAACATGAGTTCAACTTTTCCTATAAGCTGATTCCATTATTTTATTAAAAAGGAGAACCATTTTGAGTTTTTTGGTATTATTTAAGAAATTCAAAGCATTTTTCATTATATCCTCCAATTTGTAGCGATGAAATATACTTATCTTGGTTAAGAACATGGTCTTGGTCTTGTTTGTTATCTTATTGAATTTGGGGATACTTGTTTAGTTCAATATGACTTAAAATATTTTAAGGAGAGGGTTAAAAATCCTTTGTCAACCCCTATGATGGAGAAAATAGTGGAAAGTAGATTATTCAAAGCTGTGGCTTTTCCCATGGTGGTATAATGTCTTGAATTATTTCTAGAATACATGAATAGATATGACCCTAAAAATAGGTGTATCAAAACTATAGATGACAATGTATTACTACATGTCAATAGACAAACCTTAATGGCTATGATGAAAATTCTACCCAAGGAACCATACTCTGACCTCAATATTACTTCCTCTTATGGTCATTTTTCATTAAAGAAAGTAATCTACAAGAGTGTAAATGCCATAAATTGGTTACTAAAGTTTTAAAAAGGAGGTTCAAGATTGCCCAGAGCATTAACCAGAGAACATATGATACCAAAAATTAATGACATCATGGTATTATTACACAAGGTGAAAGGTAGTTCTCAGACATTTTATTGGGAGGATTAGATGTACTTCTTCATTTAGGTGATCCTCCAATGAGAAAAGTATTTATATTAGGCAAAAATCATACCCAAATGTTTGCATCTGGGTATGAGTAATTCTTTTAGGAATAAGAATCTCTTTTACTTCTTAGAATATACAAGAGAATGGAGAGGGTTTCCTCATGCATCCTTAGTTGAATACAATAGAATTTATGATTATTACCCACATTTGTAGATGCAAAATTGTTATGAAAACTATGGAAGGGTTAATGATGGTTTTACTAGTAGGATGACTTATGAATTGGTAGACAATGTTAATTAGAGAATGTTTGATGAAGCCATGTAGCTGATTAGTATTTATGGTAGTTTCTTCATTCAATTTTCCAAATTTACTTATATCAGAGTTGGTTTTGATGGTGAACTAGTGAAGCTACCTAGATATGTTTTTTACTACTTTGTATTGATAAAAGTTTTTAGGTAGCTAGCCCACATACATAAGCAATTTCTAATGAAAAAAGAATCTGGTATATCTTTTCCCATCAAACTAGGAAATTTTTCATGCTAGTCAATTTATGATTCCTTAAATTTAAAGGTGGACTTGAAAAAGTTATGTCTTGAGTACTATAATGTTAGACCCTAGTTTGAAAACAAAGGTTTTGCTAGGGATGATCTAGATTTTGGATCAGGATATTCACACATTCCCTAGATCAAAGACTATTAGGAGGATTGTCTAGATGAATTTGAAGTTAGAAGAAAGATTTGTGGTAGGTTATCCTTGGGTCAAATAGTTACACTCAATCTAAGTATGAGTATCTTTGTAATAATTGATGATGAAGAATAGATGGTTGATCCTCATTTTGAACAAGTAAAATAGCTACCTATTCTAGAAGTTGATTGGAATAAAGATGAAGAGGATTGGATTGAAGTCAAAAATCTCCCAGTGATAAGGAGAACTGAGAAATGGTTAAAGGGTTATAGACTGAAAGAGGTTCAAAATGAAGATTCCTAATGATGTGCATCAATTGATGAATCACCATCTCCAATATGCTCTTCTAATTGGCTTATTACTATTTATGATGCAGGTACTCTCAAGTCAAAATTTTCAAAGGGTTTCGTTATCAAAAAGTCTAAGAAAACCCTTAAAACTATTCTACCTTCTTGTAATACCAGACTAAGGACTAAAATTAAGAAGAAGAATGATATTTTTGAAAGAATAGTTATGGAATTAAACTCTGACAAGGATTTAGGAGAGGTAAAAAGTGATAAAGGGTTAGATCTGCTAATGGTAGAGGAGATTAGTGTGAATCAACAAATATAGGTTGCTTTAGATTCTATAGCTATGATGGTGATATCAAATGTGCCTTCTAAATAATTGAATCCTGATAAGGAAGTTCTAGTCGTTATACCCAAATGGTTGGAAAGTTAAATCAGTGATAAAATAAAAATAGTTCCATTTTCATTGCCATTGGAGGACATGGTTAGAAAGTGTCTAAGAAAGACTCCTAAATCCAAGAAGATGAAAACAACATCTAAGGTGGACATTGACCCTAATATAGGGAACTAAAGTGCAGAAATAGCCCAGCTGACAACTGATAAGGAAGTTCAATATCCCATAATTCAATATTTCACAATAAAAAAATAGATCTTGGGACTACATCATGTGTTGTGGATGTGCACCATCTTGAATCATATATGAAAAAGGATAGTCAGTCATACCTAGAAGGATGAATAAGATAAGAGGGAGTTGAAATAGACCTTACAAGTAATGGTAGAGCATATCAATGACATTTATAATCCAAATCCATAACCTATTTCCTAAATATCTCTATCTTTTGACCCAAAATATTTGGTCAACTAAAAAATGCTAGATTAGATACATAGAAATGAAATGGTGACTAAGGTGTTTGATGATTGGTTGGATGAATGTGATAAATCAAATTGGTGATGTTTAGAAGAAGGAAAATGGATGAATGTGATAAATCAAATTGGTGATATTTAGAAGTATGGGGTAACGAATTTTTTATCAAATAAAAATTTGATGAGTCTAAATGATAATAAATTATATGTAAGAAAGAGAAATATCAAATGGAGACACTTAGTATCCAGACAAGGATGAATTGAATTTATAAAAATGATCACAGAAATAACTGAGTTCACTCAATCCTTACAACATGAATTAAAATGAATTGATGTGAAATATATAAAATATGATGGGGAGCTGGAAAAGGATATCAATACTATGGTTCAATTCTTCAGAGAGAAGATCATTTTCTTTAAGTAAAATGACAACTTATTAATTGAGGATTTATCTCAGATTTCAAAAGTAGAATCACTTCTTCACCTCTATGTTGATGCACTCCTGAAACACATGAAAAAAGTGGAAAATTTTTGAAGAGAGAAAGATGTTTGAAAAGCATAGGTTAAACATATTGGCATCCCCTACTTCTCAAAAATCTAAGAATTTGTTACTACACATCAAGAATGGAAGGCATAATGTGTCTCCTTAGTAGAACAAATCAAATCTAGATATTCCAATCCACTGCCCTAGTCTTGATCTTGCTTATGAAATCTCTTTATTCATTTATTTAGTTGAAATTATGTTTAAAATAAAAATTTTGTCTTTTAATGAGCTTGTATGAGACTAAATCTTGTATGGGTCAGAGTTTGTTTGAACTCTGGGTTTAAAATAATAGTTAATTAGGGTAACTATATATATGTTTTTAGTTGTTAAAAACTAATATGGAATAGAGTAAAGAAGAAGAGAAGAGAATTTTAAAGCTGAACTTCTTTGTTTTACAATATATGTGATGATTGTTTGAAGAATTTTCATCTATGAGTGAAAAGAAGAAATAATTGTTGCATACTTAAATATGTGTGTTTAAGTATTTTAAATCAGGTTTCTATGTGAACTCTCCTTTCAAGTGGTAATTATTCTTTCATTGGATAACTCATCATATGTGTTTTATCTTTTGTTGTTTTAGTAATATACATATTTATATGTCTAATTATTATTGAGGATAGAATCTGTGTGTTCTATCACTAAATAATTTTATATAGAGGAAAGATACCACATTCATAACATGGTGATGTATGAATGTTAGTTTGCCTTAAATGCTTTCTAGTTAAAAGTGTGTTCAAATGATTAAATTAGTTTGAATTCATTGAAAATTTTAAAGGGATTTGTACCTTAATTCAGAGGGGAATTATCCCTGACAGTTCACTCATTTATTGTTTAACTCATTTGTTCTGAAAGAAAGGGTTATAGAGTCAGAACAAAACATTTTTTTAAGACAAATATGTTAACCAATAGATTACATGGGAGACTTCTTACATAGTAGAGCAACATGCCATTTAGATTCATAGAATCTAGACTAACACCAAGGATAAGGCTATATTTATATCGACATCATGGTATGATGATCATAATGATGATGATTTATTCAATTTTAGGTAGATTCAGTATCTGACATTAGATGACCTCACACCAAACTTGAGATTTGACTATCCACATAATATGGATGTGGTCTTAGGTCTATAGAGTCACTACATTTCATTTGTATATAATTTCATTTAATTACACATTACTTTTACATAATTTCTCTTACCTTGCTCCTTATACATAGATTCATTTTAATTTTGCTTTTACATATATTATAATAAAAAAATATAAAAACATTCAAATATTTGCTTAGAAAATACAAATTTTAGATTGTATGCATTTCCATGTTAAAATTCCTAATGTTTGCCAAATATTACATATGTTATCTATGCTATTTTATCCAATTTTTATCATACATACATGCTTCACTTTTTCTCTTTGAGTGTTTTTAGATTAATACAAGATTGAGGTCCTTTATACAGATCCATCTTTGTTTTTATCTATCCATTGGGGGAACATACATAGATACATAGATGCAACATTGATACATTCTCTTATTAGGGGCATCATACCACACAACTTCTAGTTTTCTAGGTTATATCTTTATATAATCCATATCATAGATTTAGCATTGATTATATCTTGATGTTGATCATTCTATATCACTAAAAAAAAATTGCCGATCACTACTATATACTTATCTTATTTACATCTTTGATTTTATACATATTTTCACCAAATATTTGTGCATACTTTCATTTCTAGATCTACTAGTTTAGACTTGATTGTGTCTCTTTATTTCTACATATATTTGATGGAATTTGAATATGTCATTGATATATGGCTTTATTCAAATTCCTTTAATTTTTTGTATGCTTTGGACATGTGCCTATGAATTTGTTTGTGCCTTCTTTTTTATGTATGTAGACATTTTAATATATCCTTCTATCTAGATTTAAGCCAACCTTACTTATTATATGTGTATGTGGACATTTGAGCATGTCCTTATATGTTTTATCTTTCATATACTTAGTGACATGTGCCCATATCACTTGAATTATGGCCCCTTGGCCTACTTTGCATGACTCGTGTGTTTGTATGTATGATTTCATGTATGCATCATGGATATGATACTTCCCTCTTGCTTGTTACGATCACATAGAGTTTGTGATGAGATGAGGAACTCATGCATCTCCCCTACCTATTTAGGTGTCTTGATGGACATCATACCCCATCCAGCTAGGTATTTACTCAAATTATACTTATATTTTTGGTTTATATACATGCTTACATTATTATATCTATCTTGACAACCTTGGGAATGATGGATCTAATATACATCATAATTAATAGCTTATGATTAGATTATTTTACATTTTGATGTCATGTATACACATTATTTTGCTTTAGCATGTAAATATCATATGTTTTCAGTCTAAAACATAGGATGCATAGATTTTATTTTGAGGAGAGTTATTAAATAAGTTCAACAAATCACCTAAAAAGAGGGGGAAGTGATATGGGTTTGTCATAGAGATCAGGCCATCCTAGTGCACTCATAACATAGATTTTAACACACAAACATAGATTACAGAGCTTAGAATTAGTAAAACATAGAGAAAAATAGTAATACATAGATCATTTTTAATTTTGCACAAAAATAGTATAGTTGGACACTACTGTGACATAGAGGAAACTAGTGTAGTGTGATACTATCTAAGGGACCATGCTACTATCCACTAACCCCAAAAATAGAAAAATTACAATGGTCACAGTTCAAGTTTACAAAATTTTAATCATATATTATAAGATATGCTCAGTTTAATATTAGTTATAATCAAAATTAAATAGGTTTGCTTAGATTGGGGGCATAATGCATGGCATGAATACTGATGTTTCAATTTTAAATACTTAGATATATTATTATAACTCAACCCATAATCAATATGCATAGATATTATATTTCGGGGCATGTGCATGGCACATTGTTCCCGTATGTTTAGTTTGACACCAATACTCTTATAAGGAATGGAAGATCCATGTCATTCTCCAATTTGTTACTCTAGACACCATTTACACTATTTTTTCACCATATTGATACCTTATTCTATCTATAGTGATTAACATTATTGATTAATCCCTGAGGTACATACTTGAGTATCCGAGAGGCCCCTAAGTCATTTTTCATTTTAAAATTGTTAAGTGGACCAAAAGCCATCCCATATAGTTTCATTTACATCACATAGTTTAGTTATGTTGTGAAGTTTATTTTTAGATGCATCTAATATGTATGGGTAGGTAATGATGGAGTCATAACATACTTGGGTTTTTGAGCCACTTATAGGAGGGTTAGACAAGCCATTGGTCCAATCCAAATTATTCACATTTGACAATCTAATAAATAGTGGGAGAAATGATGGATTCAAGGATAGTTTGATATATTAAGACACCCACACATGAGGATTGAGTAAGCCATCATCTCAATCCAATTTATTCACCATTTAATCCATTCACATGAACACACACACACATGATGTCACCAAGTCTTAGCATTGGTTCACATACCCAATGAGGTGTATTCATTCCTTTACTCTCTCTCATATATTTACTCATTTTTTTATTTAATTTTGATGTTTTTAAGTAAGGACTACTTCCTTCAAGTTTCATTTTTATGATATGTAATAGATCATGCTTCACATACTCAGACCTAAATTCATGGGATTTTCCTCTTAGGTAAGTCTAGGTACATTTCTTTTCCTTTATCATAATCATTTTAATTTACTACAATTATATAATAAAGGGGGGTGTTGGGGATCAACCAACAATATGATTACACTTATGAAAGCAATAAATCACGGAATTAAATTAGATAGATAAGTAAATAGAATGATAAATAGCAAAGAACAAGAGATACAAGAAACCACCCTGAAAACTTGTATTAAACTCTTTACAGAAGGAATACAATTGAAGAAACTTCTTTCTTCCACACCTCTCTCAGATGTACAAGATCTCTCTCTAGATCTCTTTCCCTCAAGAGCTCTCTCTCTCAAGTACAATCAACTCCAACAACCTGGATTGATTCACCTATACAATTCTATACTGTTCTTCAACATTCACAATGTTCTACTACAATAAGCTAAGAAGATCTTTCCTACATATAGAATTAGGAAACTTGAGCATGCACTTACAACCAACAATTAAGCCTCTTGAACAAGGGCTCTAAAAATAGTCTTGCTAATAATAGAGACGCAAAATTAAGACTACAACTTAATCTCATCATGCAAACACTCGGTTCTATCCTCAGAAATCACTTTTTGGACGCACAGGTAACCGACATCGGTTCTTGCCTGCCTGCACCTGATCGACGTCGGCTGATCCCTACCGATGTCAGCATCTCTTCAACTGCTCTTGACTGACGTCGATCACTCCTGACTGACGCTGATGACTGTGTAAACCTACAACTTTGGTAATGCACTCCTTGGTGAAGCTTTTAGGCTCCACACCTTAACAATCTCCCACTTGGAGATAAACAGCTGCACCAGTACCTGTACAGCAACATCTTCTAGCTCCTCCATCTTCAACTCAATCATGAAGACCAACAGAAGTTGAATGAAGATTCAACTTCTCCTTTGTAACTGGCTTGGTTAACATATCATTAGGATTCCTATCTGTATGGATCTTCTCTAGCTTCAACTCACCATCCTACAATACCTGTCTTATGAAGTGGTACCTAAGCTATATATGCTTGGTTCTTGAATGAAACGCTGAATTCTTAGCCAAATTAATGGCACTCTAACTATCACTGTATAGTCTATAACTCTATTGCTCCTTTCCAAGCTCTTCCATGAACCGTGTCATCCATTTCATCTCTTTGCTAGCCTCCGTGGCTGCAATATACTCTGCTTCTGTAGTTGACAAGGCAACAACCTTCTGCAACTTTGATATCTAGCTAACTACCGTTCCACCAACAGTGAAAACATATCCTGTGGTGCTCCCCCTGCCATCCAAATCACCTGCCATATCTGAATCTACATAGCCATGTAGAGAAGTATCTGAACCTCCATAGCACAAATGCCTACTGCTGGTTCCTCTCAGATATCTAAGGATCCATTGAACTGCTTTCCAGTGTTCCTTCCCTGGATTGGCCATATACTTAATTACAACTCCCACTTCTTTGTCAATATCTGATCTAGTACACACCATTGCATACATTAAACTCCCTACAATGGAAGAATATGGAACCTTACTCATGTACTCTACCTCATCATGTGAATTAGGACATTGTTCTTTACTCAACTTAAAATGTCTAGCCAAAGGTGTGCTTACCAGTTTAGCATCCTGCATATTGAACCGTTTCAACACCTTGTTCACATAATCCTCTTGAGACAAAATCAACCTATGATTTTTCCTGTCTCTCTTAATGCTCATGCTAAGGATTTTCTTTGCTACTCCCAAATCCTTCATGGCAAATGTTTGAGCTAATTTCACCTTAAGCTTAGAGATATCCTACATGTGTGATCCTGCAACCAGCATATCATCTACATACAACAATAGAATAATATATCTACCATTATTCAATCTCTTAAAATACACACAATGGTCAGATTGACACCTATTGTAGCCATGCTCAGTCATAAACTTGTCAAATCTCAAATACCACTGTCTAGGAGCTTGCTTGAGGCCATACAAGCTTTTCTTCAATCTACACACTAACTTCTCCTTACCTTTGACCTCAAATCCTTCTGGCTATTCCATATATATTTCCTCATCCAAATCTCCATGAAGAAATGTTGTCTTAACATCTGGCTACTCAAGATGCAAATCCTCAATAGCAACCAAAGACAATACAACCCGTATAGAAGTCATTTTAACAATAGGAGAAAAAATCTCACCAAAGTCAATACCTAGCTTTTATGTAAATCCTTTCACTACCAACCTGGCCTTATATCTCATCTATCCATTCTCACCTTCCTTCAACCTGTAGGTCCATCTGTTCTTCAGTGTCCTCTTACCAACTGGTAACTCAACCAAATCCCATGTTTGGTTCTCTCTCAAGGACTTTATCTCCTCAACCATGCCACACTCCCACTGACTCTTGGACTCCACCTGTAATGCTTATTCAAAACTCTTTGGTTCTCCACCATCAGTTAGCAATAAATAGAATAATGAAGGAGAATATCTAATTAGAGGCTTATTTACCCTTTCTAACCTCCTGATGGGCGTCTGAGACTCATTCACAACACGCTGTCCATCCAAATTCTCTGATAGTGACCGACCTCAGTCACCTCCAGACCTGTTACTGGCTAACACCAGTTCTTCCTGATCGACATTGGTGCCTGTCTTGCCGACGTCGGTCCCTATATTACCGACATCAGTTTCTATTTTGTCGATGTCGGTTCCTACCCTGCCGACATCGGTCTCTATGTTTTCCTGCAAGTGATTATTTATTTTTCCCACGAGCTCATTTTGGACCGTCACCTCGTCCAATTCTTCATTGCTCTGCCCAGATTGATTCAGCTTCTTCATCTGATCACTATACATCACTTTTTCATTGAAAACAACATCACAGCTCCTAATTACCTTGTTAGTTCCTAGATTCCAAAATATAAAACCAAAATCATATGAGCCATAGCCAATAAATGTGCACCTTATAGACTTAGCATCCAGCTTCTTTCTATTTTCCTTATCTATGTGCACAAAGGCTTCACAACCAAAAACTTTGAGATATGAGAGATCTACCTTTTTACCTATCCATGCCTCTTCTAGAATTCCACCATCCAGAGCTATAGAGGGTCCTCTGTTAATCAGGTATACTACAGTGTCAACAGCTTCAGCCCAAAACTCTAAGAGCAAACCAACATGCAATCTCATACACCTTACACGCTCCATTATTGTTCTGTTCATCCTTTCAGCAATTCCATTCTACTGAGGTGTCCTTGGAACTGTCCTTTGCCTATGGATTCCATGCATATAACAATAATCTCTAAACTTATAGCTGCAGAACTCACCACCATTGTCAGATCTCAGGCACTTCAATCTTCTGCCTGTTTCATTCTCAACCATAGCTTTCCAAATCTTAAAAGTCTCAAATACATCATATTTATTCTTAATACAATAGATCCATACCTTTCTTGTAGCATCATCTATGAACATAACATAGTACTGTGATCCTCTAATAGAAGCTACCTGAGCCGGTCCCCACACGTCTGTGTGAACAAGGTGCAACTTATGCCTCTTCTTTGTTGACCCAGTCTTAAGAAAACTCACTCTCTTCTATTTTCCAAACACACAATGCTCACAAAATTCTAGATCTATGTTTTTCAAATCTAAAAGCTTACCTCTAGACTTAAGAATTGACATCCCCTTCTCACTCATGTGGCCAAGCCTTGAGTGCCACAATTTAGCATCCACATCTGAAGTAGATAATACAGAAGGAGAATTGTTAGTAACACAATTACATAAATAGAGAGTACCTACTCTCTTACCTCTAGCCATAACAAGTGCACCCTTGGTCACCTTCCAAGATTTAGCTGTGAGAGTTACTGTACAACCCTCATCCCCTAACTTTCCTGCAGAAGTCAATTTCCTCTTCAAGCTAGGAACATACATAACATCTCTCAACACCCATGTGTTGTCATTTTGCATTTTCATCTGCACTTTTCCTTTGCCAATAATTTTACAAGCCTCATCATCCCCTAAATACACTATTCCAAAATCTCCATGGATATAGTCACTAAAATATTCTCTATTAGGGGTAGCATGAAAAGATGCACCAGAATCTAAAACCCAAGATTCTATATTATTATGCAAATAATATTAAAGCATCTTGTGCAATACCTGCAACCTTTTCTTCTTCTTTTCCTTCGTGTTGATTGTCCTCCTTAGGCTTTGACCAGTAATCTCTGCTTATGTGCCCCATCTTTCCACAATTCCAGCATTGTGGCCTCCTGCCATTTCTGGATTTGGATCTACCTCTCACCTTAGACTTAGAGCTTGATCTCCTCTTGCTCTTCTCTTTTTGCCTTCCCCTACTCTCAAAACTTAAAGCGTTCCCTGATGTTTCCTCTATGATTTTCCTACGAATTTCCTCATTCAAGATCACACTAAAAACATCCTCTACTTTTAAAATATTTGAGGCAGATGCAGTATTAGAAACTGCCATTACCAAGCTATGCCAGCTTTTAGGCAAATAACATAATATTAAAAGAGCTTTAATTTCATCATCAAACACAATATTGACTGAACTTAATTGATTAACAATTCCATGGAAATCATTCAAGTGATTAGATACAGATCCACCTTCCTGCATACGCAAATTAAATAACTACTTCATAAGATATACCTTATTAGAAGCTAAGGGTTTTTCATACAAATTTGCTAAAGTAGTCATCAACTCTACCGTGGACTTTGCTTGTGATAAATTAGATATCACAGTAGATGCTAGACTCAGTCTTGTAGACCCCAGAGCCTTTCTATCAAGAACTTCCCATTCTTCATCATCCATGTCTGTGGGCTTGTTTGCAATCCCACCTAATGGTAAGTATAGATCTTTCTAATACAGATAGTCCTCTATCTGCATTCTCTAATGTTGATAATTTTTGCCATTAAACTTCTCCATTCTCATTTTACTTTCTTCTGCCATTGCTTCTCCTACTCAAATAGAAATCCCTGTAGAAACGCCTGTGAGCAACCTGTAATCAATACACACTACACAGATCTAAACCACCTGTTAGTGAACCTGAGCTCTGATACCACTTATGGATATCAAGCTCTAAACCTACAACCAAGCTTTGATACCGCTTGTTGGGGATCAACCAATAATATGATTACACTTATGAAAGCAATAAACCACGGAATTAAATCAGATAGATAAGTAAATAGAATGATAAATAGCAAAGAACAAGAGATACAAGAAACCACCCTAAATACATATATTAAACTCTTTACAGAAGGAATACAATTGAATAAACTTCTTTCTTCCACACCTCTCTCAGATGTACAAGATCTCTCTCTAGATCTCTTTCCCTCAAGAGCTCTCTCTCTCAAGTACAATCAACTCCAACAACCTGGATTGATTCACCTATACAATTATGTACTGTTCTTCAACATTCACAATGTTCTACTACAATAAGCTAAGAAGATCTTTCCTACATATAGAATTAGGAAACTTGAGCATGCACTTACAACCAACAGTTAAGCCTCTTGAACAAGGGCTCTAAAAATAGTCTTGCTAATAATAGAGATACGAACTTAAGACTACAACTTAATCTCATCATGCAAACACTTGATTCTGTCCTTGAAAATCACTTTCTAGATGCATAGGTAACCAACACCGATTCCTGCCTGCCTGCACCTGACTGACGTCGGCCGATCCCTACCGACGTCGGCATCTCTTCAACTACTCCTGACCGACGTCAGTCACTCCTGACCGATGCCGGTGACTATGTAAACCTGTAACTTTGGTAATGCACTCCTTGGTGAAGCTTTTAGGCTCCACACCTTAAAAGGGGGCAGATGTAATCATCTAAAATTTCATTTTAGTGTAATGAGTGCCACTTGAGACCACCTTGTCTTAGATTAGCCCTAGACCTATCTTATATCCTCTTTTGATCATTTTATAGCTTTTGTATGGGTCCAACCAACTCTAAGATATAAAAAAAGTATAACTAATACATCCCATAGGCATTTATACCCATAGTTCACTAGCTTATAACACCTAGACACTACCATAGCCCTTTGGACATTAGTGCACTACATTAATGTCTTAAGGACCGTGCTAGTGTCTCTCAGATCCTTACCCATACAATGAATAGTTTTTTCCTAAATGTAATTTAGGGTTGGCATAGATAGATCTATTTCACATCTTTAAAATAAATGAAATCCTATATATACACTTTTTTCATTCACTTGTACACTAGATTGAAATTAGATGTAAATACTCATATATAATTATGCAAATAAAGGTCATTAATCCCTATTATTCCCTAATTTTGCATATACCCATCTACATTATCCCAAATCTTAGATTAATCATATTTTTAGTCTCAAGACACACTAACATCACTCAACTAGAACTCATACTATCATTCACTTGTACTTTCTCTAAGTATTTATGCTAGAGAACTACATCTAGCTTCATCCCTCCTCAGAGTATTCGTATTTAGGCAATGATTAGCATATGGGGTGTTGAGGTCACTTCCAATCTACCTTGATAATTCCACTCTTTTATACTTATGCTCCTAAAATACCCTAAAAATATGAAGGCCTAGGGGTTTCTATATAAATTAGTAAAATAGGAAATAAATAGTGAACCATCATTCATCTGAATAGGCACATGCACATGCATCTTAGGTTTAGTTGAAGGTATACCCAAAAGTTCATTTACTCTATTTTAAGAGAACACTACCACACTCTTAATGACACTACCATAATGTGTTATTATCTTAAAGACTACAATTTTATCTAGGAGAGTTGTTAACTCCTTACCTCTTCTCACAAGACTATACAAAACCTTTGTACCAATTCTTATCCTATAATTTATCCATCTCAATTAGTTTATAGATAATTAATTCTCTTGTAGTTCATGTTTTATCTACAAAATTATTATATAGTCAATTATTATACAAATCAATGGTTGTATTTATTGTTATATTTATTCATAGATTTATTATTCCAAAACTTTAGCAAACTAGGGTTTTACATTCCATAATCCCCTTAAAATCTAAATCAGTGTGTTTCTCTTATAACATTTATTGAATATTATGCTTCTTCAAATCATTGGAAACTTAGTGATTCCCATGAAGCACTTAGATAAGTTAGTCACTTATCTAAACTAATTATAAATTTGAGGGTAATCAAGTCCCAAATTGAATTAAACTTGTCTAAAAAATAAAACCCATTAAAGGATGCAAAAACCTTAATTTTATTATTTATCTTTATAACCCCAATATGTGAAATAGGTTAGGATCTATAATGAATTAATAGGTGATAATGTTATAGTTAACATAACCTATAATTTATTCATTATGTAATTTAAATAAATAGTTCACTACAGATGGATTGTAGGTTCAATTTTCACCTTGTCATTCAGTTCCTAAATGCATGATCAAAATAAAATGAATACCATCCATGCTCCGAACACATCTATAAATAGAGGGTAGTAGTGAAATAATTACATGAATCTATATCATGCCCCTTGAATTTTTTTAAAAATATTATAGTATGCGTGAATGTGTATCATGCTCCCTATTGTGATAATTGTAAAATTTGTAGATGAATATAGATGATTTTTTTTTAAATTATGTTTGAATATTGTGTATGAAAATGTATCATGCACCTAAAGATTTATTAATTTTTAATTTTCCTACAATATGAGTGCATATGCATGTAATATGCTCCCATAACTTATGTCAATTATTGAATTTTAAACCATTTTGAAACCTTAAAAATTGTATTTTGTACCAACTAAATGATTTTTGCTTGTAGAGACTAATTCATATATGAAATCCCTCTAAAATTCACCATTTTGAGGTGAGGGAATGTGTATCATAAAATTATCTCATCTAAAAAATATTT
This sequence comes from Torreya grandis, assembly GCA_037957365.1. NCBI lineage: Eukaryota > Viridiplantae > Streptophyta > Pinopsida > Cupressales > Taxaceae > Torreya > Torreya grandis. Next base: position 1,563,295 of record JARHVA010003989.1, on the reverse strand, counting down.
TATAAATTTTTTAATTAATAGGTGAATTAAACCAAATCCTAATAAATTGACTTGAATATAATGAAATGTTGTAAATTAACTTTTGAAAACTAGAATAAAAGTAAAAGATTGAATTTGGTGAATTAAAAATTAATGAAATGATAATAAATATAAATTAGATGAAAAAATAGTTATTTTTATCTAATATCTGACTATGTGATGCTGATAAAACACTAAAAATGATAAATTATAACTAGATTTGTTAATACCCAAAAGATAGAACTAAAATTTATAAAGGTTAGAATTATCAAATTAGCATCATGATAGATTACCACTAGTGACTTGAACTAGTTGATCTTGACCTATATCAATACTTAATAAAATTGGGGCAAGATAATTTGAGGCTACTTAAATTATGTATGCATGTAGCAATTTGAACTTTAGAGGTGTGTGAAAGAATTGTAAATAGGTTATTTAAGGTTAAAACCCTGATAGGGATTAAAATGAATGATAACCTATAAATATAAAATTAGGAAATGTAATAGGTTGAATTGACACCAATCACCCCTATGATGATTGAATATTGCCTGCATATACAATACTTTTAAGAAGGAAATCAAGCTAATGTATTTAGCACATTTAGAGTGTTAATTTATGTGATTATGCTTGTTTAACTATATTAATTCTTCTATATTTTGGGTTGAATACTTGATCATGATTTGATTTGGATTGAAAAAAATAGGATTTTAATTTGGTTGAGGACTCCTTCAAATGATTAGCTAGTATAATTAGGAAGAATGGGGAAATTTTGCTCTATATGTAATAGTGTAATTATGTCTTTGTATTGAAATTTATATTTGGTAGAGTAAGTGACTTAAATGTGCCTTTATATGAATCCAAAATGATAAAACCTCATGCTACGTATCCCAAAAAAATGGGTTTATTTTTACATAAGAGTTCAAAAATTGAAAAGTGACTGTTAGAAGTTTTAAGGTCGGGATAAACCCATAGGGATCATGATCAAGTACCACTATTTATCTAGTTATTGAATAATTTTCTTCAAGGAATTATGTGAATTTTGGGAGATTTAATTTTCATATGGATTCTTAAAGGGGGTTTTAATTCTAATAACATTTTTCAAGTGTCGGATAATAGTTAGAAAATAAATAGGTCTATAATGGTGTTAAGGCTTGATTGAGGTTGTAAATTAGCCAAAATTAAGTTTTCAAGTCAATTAAGGTAAAATAGGTCCAAATATGACATAATTGAGTATTCATTATCATATTTTAGTGAATACATCCCCCCCACTCTATAAATAAAATTACTAGAGTAAAGGAAAGATATAATTTAGTGTGTAAAACACACTTTGTCTTTAAGCATATACTACAATTATGCATGGAACTTTAACTTAGAAAACCATAAAAACACACGAAATAGTTATTTTATTCATTTAAAACTAAAAATTTGAAGAGCTTGAATTTGAAAATTTAGAAATCCTATAATTTATAAACATAAAATTTAAATTAGAAAAATGGAGGAATAAAATTGTATGTGTGAAACCACTACTGCTTTTATAACTTTTTCTTGGGGATGATGATTCCTTGAATCATTAGAGAAGTAGTTTTTCCCATGAAATATTTGGATAATCTAATTCCTTAGATAAACCAATGGTAAATTTGAGGGTGATCAATCCCCAAATTGAATTGAATTTGTGTAGAAAATAAAACACACTGAGGGACACATAAACCTAAACTTTTAACCCCAAGATGTGATATGGGTTAAAATCCATAATGTATTCAAATACATAATATTAGAGGTAAAAGAACCTAAAATTTAAATGAATCAACTACTATGTATGGCTTTTAAATTTAATTTTTACTTTATTCTTGAATGCATGATCAAAAGTCAATGGACACCTTTCATAATCCTACCATGTCTACAAATAGAAAGTGGTGTTAAAAATCATGTCATGAATGTGTATCATTACCCCATTCATAAATGTAAAATATATAACTATATGTAGATGAAAATTATGAATTATATTTGAAACTTGGACATGTGAATCTATATCATACACCCAAAACTATAAGAATATGAGATTTATTCTTGTAACATGAGTGTATATTCATTGTATCTACCCTCATAGTTTGTGCCTATGATTAAATTTTAAGATATTATGAAACTTTTGAAATGGTATTGTATACTAAAACTAATTTTTAATATAAAAAATGATAATGTCATATATAAAAATCTCACTAAAATTCCCCTTTTGAGATGAGACAATTGTATCTTGAAAGTCAATCTTGTAAAAAAATAGCTAGGTACATCATGATATTTGGAAAGTATGAAAACATGGTAAATGTTTTACAAATTTAATTATGTATGCAAATATGAATAAAGGCCTATATAAATATATCAATACATCTCATAGTAATATAATATAGAGTTATTATCCTATGTATTAGTTAGTGCATGACATGGATCATGGCACTCATCAAATTTGATATGATCAACAAGACATAAACACAATAAGTAAAATGTTACAAAATAAGTAAAATGGTCACATAAAAGGGACACAATAATGTCAAATAATTAAATATTGCATATAAAATTCCAAAGGTCATACAAAAAGGACATGATAATATCTCAAATAATGGATATGTTCAAATTTCACACATAACAAAGGGCCAATGACTATAAACAATGGGCATGTTCAAATATTGCACATACTAAACAATAATCTCATGGATATGTTTAATAAATTACACATAAGGTCCAAGGGGCATACAAATTATATAATGAATTTGAAATGTACTATTTAGAAGTAAAAATATCAATGAAGCATATAACAAGAAACATAACATACACCATATATATGTAATGTGATCATATCCTAACAAATAATATATTCATGTATACATTATAAGATAGAGATGTTATCAATACATTTGTAAGAAGTATATAGCTCATTAGTATAGGACTTATATAATGATAACACTTACAAATATTATAGCCTATAGAAAAGATGCCACACATTTAGTTAGGCTAATAGGTAGAGACAAGTCCAACATATTAATCCATGTTAAATTTATATGTCCCACATAATACTCATGAATACTATTGAAATGCATGTGTGATATTAAATAAAGTATGGAATATATTAATCATGAGATAAATAAAATATTCCAATAATGTAAAACAAACATATAATAATGCTAAGGTCTTGATTTTATATTTTTGGAATATTTGAATGCTTTTGTACTTTTGAAAAATATTTATTTATTTCATACTTTTTACCTTTTTAAATAATAATAGTAGAATCTATTTCTACCTAAAGGAGAATAAAGGAGAATAAATGAGAGAGATATAAAAAATATGCAACATGTGCCAATGTGAAATTATACATAGGAAATGATGACATGACCATGTATGGGAAAAATTCCCCCAATGTATATGTGAGTTGTAACATTGAAAACCATGTAGGAAACAAAAAAGTATGTAGATGACTGATTAGACATCCTCATTTCATATAATTTACATTTTTAAGGATATGTAACATATATGAGCAGCATATCACTTGAACATAAAGATTTAGCAATAAATAAACACTAATTTGGATACTAAAACAAAGTGAAATATCTTAAAATTGACAATATTAAGGCTTTATGTTATTAGATTTTGATTTTCTAGTAAAAATTTACATAGGGTAGAATTGGCCAACTCAAGAAAGTAGTGTTATTCAGTTGTATCCTTTATTGGTCTATTATGTCCTTGACATAAAATATAATTTTATTATTGTAGATTATGAAAATAAAGAGAAATGGAAAAATATGACAAATTTTATCACTATTTTGGAATATTCACATCTTGAAAGTCAAAAAGAAAGATCCAAATAGACAAAAAGTTAATAAGATAAAAAGGTTTAGAATAAATTTTTTGTGTCCCAACATTCCCAAGATTTAAAAGAGCTTATTACCATGAGATTTTAGCTCAATTTGCTTTCATGTTATTATTGATTGTACACTACTAGTTAAAATAAATATATGTTTCATTTGATTTCATTTAAATTTATAATGAAATATAATTGTTTCAAAAATTTATTAGGTGCAAAGGAATTATCAATGCAATGAAGAAATATCTAGTGTGTAGAAAAGGGATAGGTTTTGTTTGGTGAAAAAAATGTGTATGTACAATTTTTCAAAAATGCCTAATCAACATTATTTAAGGCAATATTTAATAGACTAACTCAAAGTTTATTTGGCTAAGACCTTTCATGAATGAATAAAAGTGTCATAGGAACACAATGGTTTAATATTTTCATTTATTATTTTTAAAATCAAATTATATGGTCACACGAAATCACCCTACCAAGTAGATATGACAATTTTCATACTTTGCCATTTTTGTCATTTTCATAGTTTTCAAAACTCATTGTCAATATAATTTCATAAAGAAATTGGAATTATAAAATAAAATTGGATAAGGCTAATTTTTTTCATGAAAGAATTAAAATATATTGGTGAATATAATGGTCCAAGAATAACTTTCAAATTATTTAGTTATAAAAATATATGGCTCCACAAAATTAGCATATTAGGCAAATTTGACAATTTTTTTACTTAGAGAAATAAATTATTTTAACTTAGATAATAATATTTAGGCTAGATAATATTATTTATGGTTAGAAATGTTTATTTAAATATATAAAAACTTATATAATTTTATATAAAATTGTAATAAAAAGTTACTGGAATTAGAGAAGCTTATCTAAAGTTAATGCAAAGCTAGAAGAACAAGTCAACTAAAGTTATTTCAAGCTGGATATTAATTGCTAAAATAAATTAAGCATGTGATTTGGGTGAAAATTTAATGCAGGTTCTTATTTATTTCTTGAATAGGGATAAATTATAACTATAGTAAACTATTCATGTGAGTTATGAATTAGTATATTTGGTCCACTTAGCTTTATTATTAATAATGTGTATTGAACCCATTATTATTGATAAAGATTTTGAAGATAATTTATAATCTTGAGAAAATTTCCTGGATGTTTTGTGAATTTGTTGTAGTTTTATACTTTCCCAAAAAAATGATGTTGTGTAGGTTTTTATATTTAAGTAATCATTTAATGATGTTTTATTTGTTTATTATGAGTACATTAAATTGTGCAATTATGTTATTCTAATCATTTTAGTGAGCTAATACTTTATCTCTTTTATTTTTGTGTGTGTTATTTCTATTTTATATAATAATTTTGATCTTTAAAATTTGTTACAAAAAAATGTGCAATTTTTATCCTTGGTGATAAATTTATTTTTCAAAGAGATGATACTAAATCTACTAATAGTTAGTTAGTTCTTAGACTCCTACATAATATATATTTATATTTGAGTACATAACTAGATTTTATTTACTATAGTTGATTTTACAATAAATATCATAAGGTATTACATGAAAAGACTACTCAACTAAAATATGAAACCTTATTTTTTTCATACCTTGCCCTCGTTTATCATCTTTTATGAGATCTGATTATGGTAATATAGAATCATCATAAATATCTATTTTTGGGTGTTGTTTTGATCACTTGGGTGAATTTTCATCGATGGGTTATAGGTCATATGATAATATTCCACCATGAATACATAGGAGAATAAAAACCTACAACTCATGTCATGGATAAAATTACTAGTAGTTCTAAAATGATAGGGTGAAAACCCATTGCCTATGGTGTGCATAAAACCCACATTAGAAATTTGAAAAATTTGATCATATGTTAAATAAGTAGAAGAATAACATGAAAACCAAGAAAGTATGTAAAATCATATTGTTTATATTTTTTGCATTTTTGTATGTTCTTTACCTTTTAATAATATTTAAAAATGTAACAAGTTAAGTAATGATCCCATAAATATATGAGCCATAATAATATGTGATAAAAATATAATGATTATAAATAGTATAAGGATTACAAATTTTTAATGAATTTTATTATATGTGCATAAATCAAAATTATAAAATACATCATGTGTTTTAATGAATCTATCTAGACCACTACTCATGAAATATTTTTCTAGGATACTTATCTATACAAGATGTAAAAAAGATATAAAATCCAATGAGGAATAGTAGGAGATTTTGCCAAACATTGTGCTCATTGAGGAAGATGTTGGTATATATGTATCAAAAATTTGGGAGGTGATATAAGTAATGATGTTTTCTGGGAGCTGGATAGCTTTTTCTAATAAGATTTATTTTGCACTCATAGTTCTTGAGACTTCTACACATTTTCCTAAATTGATTGAGTAGAAATATTTTACTTAGATGCAACAAAATTAAGCATATTTTTTATTGCATAGATGTAGCAATGAGTTATGGTAATGTATGGGGAGAAGGTGATACCACAAATAGTAGAGGGTACTCATATATGATTCCTAAACTTTTAACAACTGAATTCCATTCAATATACTCTAGGTATCTATGTATTATAGAAGATAGAAAATGAATATTTTGTAACCAATGGCATCATAATATCATTTCAATGACCCCATTTTGTGGTATAATGAGAAAATAAATAGATAGTATAGTAAGACCCAGTTAAAGAAGATACATAATGTGTACTAAACTATTTTATTATTTCTCATTAAATGCATTGAAACATTTTTGAAGTTGCTTGTATATCATGTTGTGTGTAACCCAATGAATGAATTAATGCAATTATGTATGAATTTTCACATTATCCATTATTAACTATAACACTATTATTTTTGTGTTGATCAATATAAGATTATATACATAAATCATGATAAATAGAATTACCATCCATTATCTCACTATTATCAAAAGAAATCATAGGACATGGTGAAGTAGTTTAAATAATTATACCAATAATCACATCTAATGGATGAGCATATGAATTAGGTAGTGAATACACATTATAATAATGATACATGTTTAAATTATATTTTTTGATATCATGGTTTGGAAATGCTTCACCAAAAAAATTAAATTTCACATTTTCATTATTTTAAGGCTTAATTTCCTTTGTATGAGTGCTTAGTTAAATAACATTTTTAAAAATAAGATCTTGAATATTTTTATTGATCTTGAATTATATTTTATTAGAATTACTATTCAATTATGGTAATAAAAATATGCATTTATATAAAAATGTTTTCCTTTAGGTTTACTCATATCAACTTCAAATGGTGGAGGCAGTGTAATAATATTGCATTCAAGTAAATTTTGTAGTAGTCTATGAGGTGGTTGTGGTAATATATAGAATTGCATTTTTTGGTTAATTATATAAAATAACCTAGTTAAGATTGATAAATATAACCATGATATTTTCATTAGCTTTAGTATCTTTTAGGCTAGCTTTGTAAGATGGGTTTGTTTGAAATTTCATTGTAGAAGTAGATGCAGGTGAATACTTAAGATTGTTCAAATCAGGGATCTTGATTTCTTTTTCTCTTATTTTATTATAAATCTCTTCAAATGTTTTGAATTTATTTAAAATTTTTACTCATGCAAAGGTGTAATAAAAAATTGATTTAAATTAACTTGTAATTCATTATATTTAGGTGTAGTAGTCATTTTAGCAAGAATGATCTTATAATGAAGTACATACACATTTATAAGTTTATTAGTTCTAGTTTAATGTTAAAAGTGTGTATAATATATTTTTTTTCAATGTTAATATACAAAATACTTTAGAAATTAATGTACTAATTGATTTAATGTTTTGACTACTAAATATAAAAGTCATAAAAATAACTTAAGGCATAATATTTTAATCTTGTTTGAAATAATTTGGTTGGAAATTTTTCATTGAAATCATAATCCAAACATGCTACATGAAATGATCTAATATTTTGTTTAATATATCATTTCCCTTCATATAATGTAAATTTAGGAGCTAAAAAGTCTTATATTTAAATGATATGATATAATTCAGGTGTTAAAATATTATAAATTAAGGATTAAGAATCCAATTATTAGCTATATGTTGGTATCCCATGATCTAACTATAGTACCTTAGCATGGAAAAGTGAAATAGTTTACACAAAGGATTGTGGAGTAGGTAAGGTATGTGATGTAGTGTGTAGTTATCAAAGGTTTTATATGAGAAATTTGGTTAGGAATAGACATAAATATTTTTTTATAAGTATTGATTTTCCACCAAATCAAAGGTTTATATGTGATAATAATATCCATAGTATAATCATCAACACATGTAGTAGGGTTAACAATACAAATAGAGGTTCTTGTTGTGCATTGAAATAAGAGATTTTTAATTTTTGTCCACTTTTATAAATTAAAAGGGTTTTAATTAATTTGGGTATATATTTTGTAATTTTAAAAACTAATTATCTAAATGTAGATAAATGTTTCACTTGTGTATGATTTAATCCATTAAGTTCATTAATATGGATTATATCTGACTCCTCATGAGTATTTTTTGCATTATGATCATTTTGATTATCTTTTTTATTGTGTTATATTCTTAAAACTATTATTTATAAAATTTTTCATCAAATTAATGGGACTCATTAATTTCATTAGAGTAATCCATTTTATGAGGGGTCAAATAGATTTGAATGTGCTCAATATGGGATCCACTTAATGTATCACTATGCCTTAAAATAAAAAGGGAGGTAGGTTTTTTAGATGTCATATAAAAATAACATTGAAAATATGTTTTAAAATATAATATGAAATGAATTTTTAAAAAATAATTTTTATGTATGGAAATTAGTAAATTTCATTGAAATCCAAGGTCAAAATAAAGCTCTTTTATATTCAGATCTCATATGCAAGTTTGAAAGAAATTTATTTTAGTTTGAGTGGTTAAATCTAAAGTTAAAATAAAATTAATTTAGTGTCAAATTTATATCCAAGATAAAAATAATATTCTTTTAGAGTCACATATTTAGGAATTTATCTAAACCCTATGACAATTTATTTAAATCAATGCTTGAATAAAAAGTGAGTTCACCAATATGTTTTATCAAAATTTTAATTAATAGATGAATTAACACTAATTATAATAGATTTAATGGATTATTAAAAATAATATAAATTAAATTTTTAAGAAGCAGAATGAAATAAATAGTCTAAATTAGGCAAAATACAAATGAATGAAAGAATAATAATTACAAATGATATGACAAACTTAGTTGTTTTTGTCTAAGATCTAGTCGTGTGAAGCTAAAAATAGGCTAAAATAATAAAAAACAACTATATATGTATGTATATAGAAGATGGAACTAAAAATGGCAAAGTTAAAAATCATCCCAATAGGGTCAATATCAACTACCATTATTGACCACAACTAGTCAGTTTTGACCTCTACTAAAAATCAATAAATGTAAGTTAGGATCATTTATGACTACTTAAATTAGGTATGTATTCATATATTTGACCTCATAAGGTTTGAATAGGACCTAAAAATAAATTATTAAAGGTTTAAAAACTAATATGTCATACCATGACTAAAAATACATTAATATAAAAGCGGTGAGAGTAATATGTTGGAGTGTAATATTCATTCATCCAAACACAATATCTCTCTTGAACAAATTACCACAAATAAAAAATATTATTGCAAACATAATACATCAATCAGATTATTATCTCTAAATGAACAATATATAATATGTATCTTCTCTCTCTACCACCAACTAAGGAGAAGCAGAAGGAATTCCAAATAAGTAAGAATAGTTTCACAATAACCATTTGGTTGTTGTGATCAACCTAAATATATTTGTATTTTATAAATAGATTCACATAAATATATTGTTCATAAACACATAAATAAATATAATAACTAAAATAAAATCTTAATTAAGCTTAACACCATGAGTGGGTTTGAACATGGATAAGACATCAACAAGTTTTAAAACAACTCAAACCACTAGCTAGTTTGAATACGGACCTACCGAGGTACTAGCTAGAGGTGTGCCTTAAGATCATGAAATACCTTACTTTGGAAGGTAAATTTAATCTTATATTCACACACCACTTTCTACTTATAAACCATTTTCAATGTTTTAAAATTATTTTTCCCTATTACTTATTAAATTCCTTAGAAAGACCAAACCTCGCTTTTAAAATTAATGAAGAAAACACCATCATCCATGAAGGACTTTTATTTTTTACTTTTAAAGCATGGTGAGACAATACATGGGAAATAAGTCCTGATAGGAGGGTCTTATGTGAAGGAAGACTCCTCAAATAAGACCCAAACATAGACTCTCCTCAGCCTCCTCCTACCCCTTCCCCTATAATCCCTAATTCCAATATCTTCATAGGGGAACTTCCTCTTCAATTTATAGTAAAAAAATGCAAACCTATTATTTTTTATGAATGGGATGTTACATAATATTCTAAAAAATTGAATACCCCTTTCTATAATTTAATTAGGAATAATAATATATAATTGGAGGATTTTAATGGTAAACTTCATGAAGAAGGACTTGGCCTAGCTAGTATGATCAAGCAGTATAACTCCATTAATAGGGAAGCCAATAAAATGATATAGGATTTTGCATAGCATAATGAGGTAAAGGATCCTCCTCAAATATAGGATGTTGAGAAGGGGGAGGTTCATATCACTTCAAAATCTTCCTCTAAACCCCTCAATGTAACCCCCTCAAGAAGATGTTAGAGAAGGAGTAACCTCAAAAGAAGCTAATAATGGAAGTCCTAAGTAACAAGACTAAGGAAAAGATAATAAAAAATAAACTAATAGATATCATAGAAGACAAGGACACCAAAAATCCACTCATGGAGGAAACTACCCTCCTTAAGTAATTTGTCTCTTTTGTTTTGTTAAGTTTTATCTTCTACACTTGTCTTCAACTAGTTATTTTTGCTTGACTATACTATGTTTTTCATCCCTTAGGGCTTGATATGTTTTATTTTGATACTATTTAAACTTAGGTTATAAGATCCTTGTAAAACCTACTTATTTTATCTTATCACATAAATAATATGACCACTCCAACACTCTCCCTTAAACATATAATAGGGATTGAAAAAAGAGAAAATTAAGAGACTAAATGGGTCTTGGTAACTAGGCTTGATCAAATACCCTTGTATGAAATAACAATGAAATATAAAGTGTCAGTATGGTAACCAATATATCTTACTAAATTTCATGGATTTTAGGTCAATTTAACCACTAATTCAAATACTAATTCACACTTTGTACAAGGAACACTTAGTAAAAAACACTTGTCACAATAAAATTAGGGAAAAAGCTTCACCATGGATGAAATGTGTCACCATAAGGTCCCTAAAAAACTATTATAACTATAGTTAAGGTTGATAAGAGGAATTATATAATTCATCCTATCATCATGACTCAAAATATCAATAAAATATTTTATTATGTGTGATTGATCGAATGAATCCCATAAAACAAAAGTTTAATCAATCAATCACCTCTAATATAAAATTTGGTAGGCCAAGGACTAAAAAGGAGCATGACACCTAAGTATGTATGTGCACACACCTAAAATTAATTATTAAATGGGTGTAGTGACTCGAAACACTATATGATTGGTAAAATACAAATATAAAAACACTAAAATGTTGATGTTAGGCTTCACTAGACTAGATAATATCTAGAAGGAGAATAAGCTCCACCACAAATATTAAGAAGATTATCAACATCAGAGATAAAAATACAAAATATCTCAATAATATGTCCTTGGTGGTGATGGGAGAGTCACACATATGAATATGTATGTGATCAATATGTAGCATACATATATGAAGTAAAATCATCATGACTCTCAATGTAACTTCAATATAGGTCCAATCAAAAAAATAATATCATCAAATGATACAAGAAACTACATATTCTATCAAAGATTCAATATTTGAATTAAGAGATGTATGACAACAAAATTCTACCTAAAATGGATCTTAAATGACAAAGAAACATAAAAATGTAGGATTAATGTGTAGTTAAAAAATATGAGTGGTGGAGGAACATTGCCTATATATTCCTCTCAATAAATACTTTCAACACCACTAAGAATGATAAAAAATCACCCCAAATAAATGTGAATGGTGGATGAAGATTCCCTCATATGAGTGGGCAAAAAGTTCCACAATAGAATAATATGAGGTGACATCCAAAAAAGTGTTATGTGGATCATGTATGACCAATATAATCTTAGGTTTCTTAATCCTAAGTAAAGGTGCAATAGAGATCATATATATCTAGATATAACTATGAAGAGTGGAGTGAACAAAGGATGGATCTCTATCATCAAATGATTCCATCGAAGATGAAACACCTTCATCATAACCAATGTCATGCCAAATAATCCACATAATAAGCTAGATAGTGGTAAAAAATACATTATGTATGCTTTTGAATGCCCATAATTAGAGTATTATGACCCATTTAATGAAGTATGTAAGAGGCAAAATTAGTGGTATGCTTCTCAAAAAAATCATGTATGTATGCAAGTGGAACTAGAGTGGTATATATAAATTTGTAACAATATTAGGTAAAAATGCATCAACGATAACAATAAGAAAAACATGAATAATGGGTTGTTTAGGATCTAGTAAATCACATTGTAAAATTATACCAAGTAGATGTGTACCAAATTTAGTAACATTACATCATGGACTAGGAATAGTGGTATGGATTTCCAACATATTATATTTATTTTGTATACCAGCTAGTTTCTTTAGCAAAGAGCATATGATAGAATGTTTTTCTTGAATTAGGGAGTATATAAAAGAATTTTGCTTCATTAGTTTCATGTTTGATTCCTAAAGTGCTAGGGAAGAGGCCATGGGATAAATGGATTGCTTAGGATTTGATAGGGTATGATAAATAATAAAACTAGAATCAAGACTAGGAACAATAATCACATATTATAATGTGGATTAATATGTAGAGAAGGTGTAGATACCTCATCCTAGTGACTACAAATGAACAATTTTGTAACATAATCATTAGGAAGAGGTGGTATAAGTGTCTCATCATCAAGAAAGAAGCCTTCACTAAGAACTGGAGTATAAGAACCAACAGTAGGAGGAAAAAATGCCAAATATTCCTCATGCATACCACTATCAATAAATATCTCTTCACAAATGAGATAAGGTAGTTGAAAAACATCAACAATGTCACCAAAAAATAAATATTGTCTATGAGATGGAGGATAAGGAAGATGAATAATTGGAGGTGAAGTGACCTCATCTAATAATGCTGAAATAACATCCTAAGATTCTGTAGGTGATATGGCACGTAAAATGTGAGACTAAAAATTATCAAAAGCATGGAGGTGACTGAAAAAAATTACCTCATCTTCTAAGGATGAAATCCACATAATAAATTATTCATTAATAAAGTTATGAATGTCACCAAGCATAAATATCCATAAGCCTTTCATTTACAAATGCATTTACATATTTATTTTCCATGTGGTGTAGTTGGAGGAAATGAGGGGTTTAATTAGATGGGAATTTGATCCCACAATAAATAAAACTAATAATGTAAAAAAATATTCAAATAATAAAAACATATATCTCATAGAATGGATGTTAGATACCACCTAAAATATGTCTATGAATAAAAATGGCACAAAAAATGTACACTCAAATCAAGACATCAGACTCAGTTAAAAATACAGTCATGTACAAAACACAACAAAACAAATAAACTATTTTTGTGATGGGTCTAAACACATACCATACCAAACCTCACCCTCTATTTTTAAATAAAAATATTAAAAGAGTGTGGATGATAAAAGGCACTAAAAACAGGCCCTTTTACAATAACAATAATTTGTAATGTTTTTTTTCAATTTTACTCCTTTATGTAATGTTGCACCACATTTGAAAAATAAACCATTTGATAATATTCACCACCTTTATAATATAAAGTATTTTTTTTAAAATGCATCCCAATTTAAATTGGCCCCTCCAACTTTAATAAATCATCGATTTAATAAATCCTTCGACCAAGTATAAACAAATACCCCTTTAAAATAATGCCCATGAATTTAATTTTCACCAAAATATTAACTTTAGTTCAGTGGTTAAATTTCAATAAATTTAATATCAAGCCACACTTTGAATAGTCCACAACATGCATCAAAGTGAAGTATGAACTAAAAATTATGGCATGGACATGTATGAGCAATATTACCCCACTATATATGCGATATTGTAAATTTGAAAAGCACATAGGAAATTAACTAGAAATGTGAAGGAATTATTTTACATCCTCATATCATCAAATGTATAGTTTTAAAGGTATTTAATGTGCATGTATAAGAAATATAGCATAATAAAATAAATATTTTGGAATGAATACATATTGTTGTATAAATTTGAACTAAGTGAAATATAAAACAGATGGATGTACTAAGGCTCTATGTTTGTATTTATTTATTTTCAATATGAAAAAGGTACTAGTTTATAGCATCATGTTCATAAAATGCAATTTTATCAACTCACACTATGAAAACAACAAGATAAATGGTAAAATATGTAAGCATGGATTTATATGTTAGGTTTTTTACATCTATAAAGTGAAAAAAAGATACAAAGAGGCTAAAATGTCATATAGATACAAGGACTTAAACTAATTGATCAAATCATTCACATTTTCAATAAGGATAAAAATAAAATGATAAATAATCAAGAAGTCAAAAAATTATTTTTTGAATTACTTGTTTATTTTTTTAATTTTTTGAATATTTGTAGTTGAAAAATGATAACCTATGATATAATTAAGGGTATGCCTTTGTGGAGGTTTTGTGACATCTAGATTATCATACCAATCTCATGTAAAATTTTAATCATAATCATCAATGTACTCACCATCATTTGAGATAACTAATTTAATATGTTTTTATTGAATTTATGATATGCCATTGTGATCATATTTTACACCTATATATGAAAAACCAATTGCATCATCTATTGGAGTTATCTTCTATGTTTTTTTCTCTCTTGAGTATGTTAATCATTATTACAAACATGAATCTCATTCTGATGTGTCACTACTTGAATGCTATAAATATAATTAATTTAATAAGATTTATTTAATTGAATATGTAATAATATATTTTTAATTATCATGTTCACATATGCATGAATTAGATATAGTGTTTTCATCCTTAGAAACTAGGTGTATTATTATAATTTATAAAAAAAAAGAAATTTGGAAAATACTTCATGAGAAACCTTTTTACAAAGGTGTTTTCTTGATTATCTTGATTTTTTCCTTGAAAAAATAATTTTTGGTAATTAATCTTGTATTAACTTATCTTGATGTAACTTTTGTGAATTTTTTGTTGTTAATTTATATTTATTTATAATTTCACTTGTTATTTAGGAGATGCAATCATAGTTTGAATGGGTGTATTGATTGATTTATCTATTAGAGGATCACCACTAATGATACTTTATGTATTTTCAAAGGCCAAAAAATATTTATAGCATGCCCATGCATTTTATGATATGTAAAATAGTATTTTTATCTCCTTGAAGGATGTATATGAGGTATTGGGATCAAATTTATTCTAATCATTTATTTTTAAATCTCACTTTAAATCTTATCATCCTTTTATATACTTTTTCAATCAATAGTTGTAGATTCATGTTTATTTTGAAACCATTCTTTAGATTATATATTTTTATTCATAAAATGGATAGATAGAGATGAATATGTATGATTAACACCAACATGATCTAGATTATTTGTGTATATAATATTATTTTCCAATTATATGATCCTTGAATTGAAATATTGATTTTATTTTTGAAATTTTTCTATTAACCTTCTCATAGTGAATATTTAATCTTGAAGGGATTCAAAAACACAAGATTTAGTACTTCATATTGAATATGTACAAAAACAGTATCAAAATTATGTGTGGGAGGTGCATGAGAATGAGGAAGGACATGTAAGACTTGATGTTGTAGAGTAGGGCTTATAACATATTAAATATATGATTACTCTTGGTCTCATGTCATACTTTAATTTGAGATTTATTTATCATTGGTACTTGTGATTTAACATGTGATTTCGTTAATTTTTGAGAAACTTGAGGTAATAAATGCTCACCCAATATAGTCATAGATTCTTTGTAAATTAACAAAAAGTGATAGAAATTTGAAATGTACAATTGTAAAAGAAAATGATTTTTTTGTTTATAGATATTAGTAAATTCCATATAAATTTAGTCTAAAAATAAATTAATCTCAATGGTAGATATCAAATACAAGGTCCAAATAAAGTTATTTCATTGTTAGTGATTAAATATGAGGTTGAAAGCAAGTTATTTTAGTGTCAGATATTATATCCAAGGTTGAAATAAGATTATTTTAGTGTTAGATGCATAAAAATGAATTTAAACCCTAAAATAATTGAAAAAAGGTGGGTTACCTAATATTTTTTATTATATTTTTAATTAAATAAGTGTATTAATCCTAATTGAGATAAATTGAATAGAAGGAAAGTTAATGTCGTAAGATAAATTATGGTAAATAGAACAAAATAAAACTATCAAAATGGACAAAAGGCATGTCAAAATTAAATATGAATAAAATTAAAGACAATTTTTTACTCTATATGATCTATGTGAAACTAATCCAAAGGTTAGAACATATGAGTAGATATTGACTCTACAAGTTCCACAAAACTATGACTAAGACTAGTGAGGGACACGATCATCCATAATGGGATAAGATCAACTAAAACTATAGTATTGAGTTGGTGGATTTTTCCCTCTAATAAAAACAATTGACATCAAGTCAATATCATCCAAAACATATTAAATCACTGATATGTGTATAAATTTTTCTTTAAGATGCACATGAAATACCTAAAAATGACTTATTCAAAGTTAAAACATTATAGGGATTGTAGGGGTGAAAAAATTAAAATATAAATTGGGAATGTAATGGTCTAATTTGAACCTAATAAATGCTAAAATTATTGATAACTACCTACATATCCAATACTATAAAGAGGGAAATCAAACCCATGTAATTATCGTACTTAGAGTGTTTTGTGTAATTGTGCTTCTTTAACAATATGAATGCATTTAGAGATGGTTTAATCATTGATAATTATTTTATTAGGATTAGATAAAATGGGATCTTAAATTTTCCAATGTCTACTTAAAATGATTATAATTAATATCCAAAATAATATGGAAGCTTTTCTTAGTATACAATAGTAAAAATACGTCTATATACTCAACTACCCAAGCTTTTCAACTAGGTGAGTTAGGGGTGAATTTATATAAATTAAAAATGGGAAATCCCAATGATGCCTATCCTAAAAATACAAACCAAACTATAAATGAGGGTATGAATTTAAAAAGTGATCATTATAAGGGTTAAGGACATGATTAACCCATATGGGATAAAACTAACTACAACTATTGTTCCCTACTAATTAATCTTGTCACGAAGAGAAACAAGTGAATTTTAGATCCTCAGATGCTTGTACATATGATTGTATGGATTTTTACTAGTTTAGAACATCTATGTAGGTGTAAATATAAATTTAATAAGGGACAGGTATGCATAGGTATTTATGATAGATTTAGGTGGTGGAATAGGTCTTGAATAAGTGCTCAAGTCAACTAAAGTGAATGTGGATCAAACATAACATTATCAAGTATTAATGAATATATTTGAGTGAATACACTCCCTTACATTTATTAATAACAAAATTTAAAAGTTTATCATGTTATCTATGCAATAAATAGAATCCAATAAAAAAAATAAGACAACCATATTATTTAAGATATTATTACCCAGTCTAGTCTAAATGTTCAAGTACATAAAATCACCCACAATACTAAAAATTTATCAAATTATCTCCTACAAAGGAATATAATTAAATTAGGCATTAAACACTTATATGTGACACTAAGAGAAGGACACAAGGTATGTCAAGGTTAATTGTGTGTGATGGAATGCAAATAGATCATCAATTTCCATGATGGATGGGATGTTTCCAAATAAATATTTATCTTAATCACCTCATTAGAGATTTAAAAAATGGTGATATATTAAAGAGAAAATTCACATTCATAATTTAATAGTAGTAATACTAGTTTTATATGTAACAACATTTGGTTCATTAAAAATTGGCTCACCCATACATGACTACTTAGTGTTACAATCAATACCCTAGGTGATCTTTAAGTACTTAAAATTGATATTATTAATACTAATAGATATTATTACATTATAATGGTAGTTTTATCAAGGATTTAATTATTCCTACTATACCTAAATAAAATTACCCCTTACTTGCATCATCTTCAATGGTTGTTGTAATAATTAGATGCATTTTTATTTATTTACCTTCAAACTATATTTTTGAAGGATAGATCAAATAAAACTACTCATAGTTAGTGCATTTTATTCATTTTACAATTAAATTCCCAACTTGGCCCAAGCCTAGCTACATCATCATTTTCCATCAATACTTCATAATTACTTGACATGATTTTATATTAGTTATCACTTCCATTTTTTTCTCCACATCTTGGGTTAATTCATTCCAACTTGTTTTGATCATGTTATTTATCATTTATCACATGTCATCATGGTTTCTAATGGTTTTCACTTATCATGTTACCAGTCCAGTTCAAGTGCATAGTAGGTTGTTGGTTTGGATTACGTGTTCCACTTGTTAGCTATTTTTGTTGATATGCCTTCACCTATTTCATGATTTCATGAAATTTTATTTTAGGAAATATATGATTTTATGGTTCAACATCACATCCCACTAAACTAATTATCCTTCCATAGACAACCAATCTATATTTAACTTGTTAACTACGTGTGATCAATTTACCATCAAACATGAACATCATAATAAATTAATTCACTTAGATATACACTATTTATAAATCATTTTATATGTTAATCCTTATTATATTAGTTTAATTATCCTTATACAAATTGAAAACTTTCATGCTCTTTGCATTACTATCCTTGGAATTTTTGGCTCTCTTATCATTCTCCTTGTAGATAAAAAAGGTGTATTAGGTAGTGAAACAATCCCTTCCTTTCCAGTGGTGTTTGAATTTAGAGAGTTATAAAATTTACTAATTATTATGAATTTTATGTTCCTTTTGGTTTTAAGGCTCTATTTAATCTAATAAGGAACCTTTTATTCTTACATGGCCACCTCAACTACTTTGAAAGGGCCTCTCAAAATTCATCCTATTGTCAACTTCTCCCAATTTATCTATTAAAAACCTTCCTCTATGAATCCTCATCTAAGGGGTTCTATAGATTAGAAAATACTTCATGCATCCTAAAGTTTACCTTGCTCCTTGTGTCCTAATAATGGTTAAATTTCAACTATTTTAAGTGTCTCTACTATGGACTGAGTTATAGAAGATAACCCATCATTTGTTGTTTCTCACATGTTAATCCATTGAATTTATACCTAAAATACCATAGAATATAAGGGTATCACTTTATATTGCCTCAAAAGTATTGGTGGGTTATGATTCCTAAATTGTAAGAACTTCACCACACCTATAGGCTTCTTGGTACCTCCCAATAGGTTGATTTGAACCCTACTAAGGATGAAAGTATAGAGACCTATAGTCCCCTTTAATTTTCTAACCATTAGAATATATTTTATGTCACTCAATCCTCTAATTTCATATCTCCATCACACATTTCCATGGATTACAATGTTAGCAATTTTTATTTGTATAAAATTATGTTCTCCATTATTTAGCCACTTCTTATTCATGATTTATTCATGTGCAAGTATTCACCTAGATCCCCACATATTCTCTCATGATTCTAAAAATCTATCCATCCAAACTTGATGGAGTGCCCCAAATCCTCCCTAATTCATATTTTATGTAACTTCTCCACTTTATCACTAATTTTAATTTCCTCATTCTAGTTACTTGGAGGTTCTTAGTTTTCTCATGATCAACCAAATAGGTGGGAGTCAATATATCATAGCCTCCTTGTTAAAATTTACCCAAAAAATGGAATAAAGCATCTAAATACATTATAATTTCAAATTCAAGAGGTGTTTTTATCTTTATCTACAACCCTAGGCCATTTTACTGATAATCTCTAAGAGTAATTTCAATACATAGAGCATGACCCTTAATCCTTTGTCCTCCTCCACCCTTTGAGAAATTTGGATTCTCTTCACACCATAACATCTCATGTCCATTTGATACATCTATAATAGATATATTCTATAGCACTACCTCTTCTTTGACATAACCATCCTCTAGAATAATTTTCATTTAGTGTCTTGTGTCATGGGTTAAGTACCCATATTTATAACTATAACAAGGAGGTCACTAGATGACCTGGTCTATATGTTGGAAATTATTCATCTATTAGGTCTATCATCTCTTCCCATAGTTTGTAACTAGGGTATCCTAGTTGAGTCATACTTTGGGTTTAAAAATGTTGATAGGTAATGTTCTTTAATCATGAATTGATCCCCTTCATGTTTATCTTTCCATAATTGAGTCACTTCTCACATCACTCAACCCTAACAATAATTAATGTGGATCAGACTTTAAATCTATTTTTCTTTCCTATACCTTGGTTGAGTAACTATTAGTTTTTAATTCATCTAACTAGATGACTAACCATCTATCATTTTTTTGTCTTTGGGATCAACTCTTATCACTTCAAACTTTACCCTTGGATTATTTATCACACCACCTTCTTATATGTGATATCTCCATCACATTTTTTCTTGCTAATACTTCTTGTTCATGTCATTCCTTTCTTAAATTTCTTGTACCAACTCATTCTTACTTCATCATTTCATAGTCATAATACTAATTGTAGATGTAATAACATTTGGTTTATTAAAGATTAGATTCACCCTTACATGACTACATAGTTTTAAAATTAGTACCCCAAGTGATCCTTTAAGTATTAAAAACTAACATTATTCATAATAATATATATTAATAAATTATAATGGTAGTTTTATCTTGGTTTTCTCCCTCTTCCTACACTGCTTCATGATAGTTACCCCTTACTTGCCTCCTCATAAATGGCCTTTGTTTTAATCCTTAAATGCCTTATTATTTATGTAACTTCATAGTATCTTTTTGGTTGGATGGATCAACTGTGACTACTATTAATTAATTAATTATTTTCCATTTTTCATCTAAATTCCAACTTGTCCCAAAATAACTACCTCATCATTTTCCATTGTTGATTCATAATTATCTAATGTTATTTTCTATTAGTTTTCACTTTAATTTTTTCATCTACGTATTCTTATGTGGTTCTTGGGTTAATGTATTCTTAATTACTTTGATCCTATAATTTTATCATTTAGAACATGTCATCATTGTTTTTATGGTTACACCAGTCATATTGTTAATAAATTTGGGTTTGTAGGCAATTTATTATTTTTCATTATGTATGTCACTTATCAGCTATTGGCAATGATTTCCCTTTACCTATTGTGCAATTGAATTAATTATTATTTTGGTACTTATCTAATTTAATGGGTTAACATCACCCCACACTAAACCAATTATCCTTCTCTGAACAACTAGTCCATCTCTTGCTTTTTATCTTTGTGTAATCCATTTTATTACAAAATTAAGCATCATGATAAATTACTTCACCTAGATATACACTATTCAAAAATACTTTATTTCATGAATCATTTTTATATTATTTTATTTTTTTTGTTTTAATTAAAAACTTTCACACTCTTTGCATTACTATACTAGGAAATATATTTCTCTCTTTTTGTTATCCTTATAGCAAAATATGGTGTATTATGCATTGACTCAAGCCCTTCATTTCCATTGGTGTTTAAATTTAAATATTTATATAATTTATTTTTTAGGATAAAGGTTATGCTCTCCTTTGTGATGATGGGTTGATTACATCCATAAGGAATCTTACATTCTTACACATCCACCTGAGTTACTTTTAAAAGTTCTCCCAAACTTCATCTTATCATTGGATTATCCCATTTTCTCTCTTTCCTCATGAAAGGGGTTATGTATCATACAAAATCATACATGCATCATTAATTTTACCTTTATACTTGTGTCTACATGATGGGTTTAAGTTGACTATTGTGAGTGTCTACTATAAAATAACCTATAAAATATAACCAAGTAATTTATTATTTCCCACATGTGAATCCATTAAAATTCACACATAAATTAAGTCAAATTCTAAGGTTAAAAAATATTTAATTCATAAATTATCTAAGTTGGGGTGATTTCATGAATTTTAGTAACTTTTATATCCCTATGAGTTTCTTGGTACCTCTCAGTAGTTATATTTAAACACTACTAAAAATGGTAGTATAAAGGCATGTGGTACCATTTCCTTGCCTTTCCATTTGACCTTCTCTTATAATTCACACCATAATATAGGTTAATAACTACATATCACATTTAATTAGACTACAACATTACCAATTTTCATTAGTTCCAAATTGTGCTCACCATTCTTCAACCACTTCTTCTTCAGGTCTTATTAATGTGTGGGTCTTCACCTATATCCTCATGTATTACCTTATTATTAACAACATATACCCATTTGTGCTTGATGGAGGTAATTGAATCCTCCTTAAATAATATTTCATACAATTACTCCACTTTATCACTGGTCTTCTTTACCTCATTATTGATTCTTGTAAGTTTCTAGTTTTCTTACAATCTCCCAAAAATGTTGGATTCAATATGTCATTTCCTCTATGTATCAAATTTTACCACCCATAAAAAATAAAATATGTGTGGCCTCTAAGTAACTTATATATATATATATATATATATTGAAATAGGTCTGGATTATCTTTATTTACATCTTTAGGCCCTTATGCCTATATTCTCTCAAATATTTTTCAATACACATAGCTTAAAACTTAGGTATTTGTCATCCTACACCATTTTAGCCTTTTGGATTCTCACCACAGCATAATATTTCTAATTCATTTAAAATATATCCAATATATAAATTCCTAGACACTACCCCTTATTTTACATAACCCTCCTCCATAATCTTAATTTATTATCTTATGCCATGGTCCAAGTGACCATATTTATAAATATGATAAGGAGGTAATTCGTTAATCTAGTCTATGGGTTGATAATTATCCATCCATCAAGTCTATCACCTCTTATTATAGTTTGTACCTAGGGTATCATAATTTATTTATACCTTATGTTTGAGAATGGTGATAGGTGATGTGCCTTAATCATGCCTTGATCCACTCTATTCTTGTCCTCCCCTAGCTTAGTCACATCTCATTCCACTCAACTAACATTAACTAATGTAGATCAGATTTTAGATATTTTTTCCTTTATTTTACCTTGTTAATGTCACCATTAGTTGTCAATTCATTTAGTAAGATGAATAACCATCTATCAATTTCTATATTTTGTTTTGGCACTTGTCACTTCATATTTTACCCTCAGCTTGTTCGGAACACTACCTTCTTCTGAGTGTTATACCCCTCACATTTTTTCCTACTAATCCTTATTATGTACATCATTCCTTTATACATATCCTTTTACCAACTTTTTTGTATTATTATTACCAATGGTTTTCTACATATGCCATATTTATAAACTATAGGGTACCACCTACCCAACAATAAAATATCTCCCTATTCCTCTAATATAGTGCCTACTTTATTCATCATAGTGCATATTGTATGTACTGGCATATTTTTGGGTGGATCAAAGTCTATTTATATATTTTAAATAACTACCATCCTCACATAGATACTTATACATCTTAAAATTATGAATTTAAATATAAATCCCCCACTCAACCTACCTAACTACATATTAAAAGGTTAACAAGTCTTATTACCTTTTGTTTACATCTACCACTTGTAGGTATTATTATATTATAGAAAATTAAAGTAATAAAAGAAATTGAATTTTAAAGTCTTATTAAAACTTGTTATGATACTACTTATTACCAATTGAACCCAAATCCATTTAATACCAAAGCTGGAAAAGGATGACAATGTTTGAGATTTATGCGAATGATGGAGCTAGTGGAATTTTATGGTTGGTTTCATGCCATATTACCCAAAGGGTTCCCTTTCATGTAAATATATGCTTTAGTGTCCTAATTAATGGAAGGAATTTTTGTGGGTCCTCTGTACCTTGATGGATTATCCTTATTCATGTAGGTCATCTCTTTATTATAGGTGCATCTAGTGTCTAATGTTTGCTGGCACGCATGGGTCTAATGGATGAAATGAATATATACATTGGTTTTGACAATGGAGAGGTACACACCCTTATTCCTATTTTTTAGGTTTTTTTAGCATATGTATTTTAGTTTTGAATCTTTTATGTATCATACTATAACTTTGGCAGCTCCCTTTTAAGAGTTTCATGAAGATGCTTATGAGTTCCTTAGTGGTATCAAGAAGGAATTTGAACTACACTATGTTGCATCTTCGTGTATCTTCTATATATAGTTTATGTACCTAGGGGTCATACGTAAAATTATTGGTCTCATATGTAATTTGACCATCATCCTAGTTTAGGATAATATCTTCAAGGGGCACCATGTTCCTTGAGTTACATGTTATGATGCTCTAGATATGGGTGAACTCTTCTATAAATTCAATATTATTTAACATAAGTGGAAACTTTTTTGTAGTCAAGTGGAATTTCCATGCATATAATCTCATTTTATATGGTCATATAGGCATTCTTGAAGATAATGTCCAAACTATTGGCATATCACCATGTCCTACCAAGTAGGATTGGGTAATTATATATATCTACCAAATCAATTACATCAAAGTCTATGTATAACTTGACATCCATGATAATGATTTAAAAATTGTGTAACACACCAATAGGGTGTGATTGGGTGTTTTATACCATTAATAATACATGGGTTTTAGATTACAACATTGAACTACCCTATGTTGATTAATATGTCACAAATAAGCCATTCATTGATGTCAATATTTATTAGTATATATTGATCATACCTTGTATTTAATGTTACACTTTCCCCTTAGGTTATCTTGATTTTAGGAAAAGGTATATCACTTACATGATTTTTTGTATTTTTAGTGAATAGGTCTTGAAGAAAATACCATGTTATTAGCATGAATGAGGGAAACTACTTATATAAGGCTACCCATTTGATTATTATGCACTTAAATATTTTATCAATTCATTTACTCCTATGTCAATGTTAAATGAAGTTATTCCTAAAGATTTTGAATGAAACTCATGGAATCACACAATATCTTTGTTTTTCATGAACTATTAGAAGACTAGGTCATATAATGTGTGGGGAATAGATCCCTAACCCATGGTTATATTCTGGATTGATCATGGGGAATATGTGCTAGTGTTCAAACTTTAGGAGTACTAGTATTATTCTTCTACCCATTCAGAGACCTCTAGCTCAGGATGTGTGTATAACATATGATCATTTCTCATTTCTCTAGATTACTTTTACCTATAATATTTAGATATAGGTTAGGATATTCTTATACATTTTGTTATGTTTAAAATAGGTACAAGTGGGATAATAAGGTCAATAACTATGGTATTGGTCCATAGACCCACATTTTCAACATGAGCATTGTGTAAATCCTCCTCCTCCTCAACCTCATATATGATCTTTGTTTCCATTCTACTACATATAGTTACCATGTTGTTATACATACCCAATTTATTTCTACTTAGGTTGACCATAATATCCTTGTTTGATTTGTATTGAGTCAAATTGTCATAGTCTTAGGTCTCATGCCTCATGTATGTCATTAATAACCTGACAATATGTCATGTTGTGGGTGGAGGTGTCACATGTTTACATTAAAAGATAAAATTTATGGGTCACATGATAAATAATAGGGTAATTATGTACATCATATCCTTTGTGACAAATTTCATATGGATTCACCATAATCCATATTCTACACCAAGTTAAATTATCCTATTTTTCCCCTACACCTTATAGTTGACACACTATAAACTAGGGTGTGCACCATGTAAAATTTGGATCAGATTGCACAAAATAAATAGATAATTAAACTTCATAATAAACTCAATAATAATATGTTTTACTAATCCATTCATTATATATTACTGTGATGAAGGATTACATTTTATATACCTCAATGAGATCTTATAAGTGAGGAGTCAAGGTTAATTTGAATAAAATACATTCTCCCTAAAATATCTCAAATCCTTACATAATCTCCTCATTTACTCCCTCATTTGATCTCCTAGAAACACTCACAATATAATCTACTTATCTCTATATAGTTTGTATTTAACAATTTATTTTATTATTATCACATTACAATATTATATTATCCTAGATAATATAATTTCAAACATACATATATTACCATGAAACACTAAATTACTAACATTCCCACCCTTAGTGTCAACATGAGACAATAGAAACACATCCTATTGACACTACTCTCTAGAAATATTGATTAAACTACATACAATTACATCAAATTATAAGTGTAAATTTTTGAAGGTGTATTTAAAATCTAAATTCCATGGACCATTCTCATCCTATGGGTTCCTAAATTATAATGCCTCCAGATTCCTATAGATCATAATTATTTAGACAATATTCTACTTCAATTTTACCTTGAAATCTTCTTCTACCTTCAAAAATTGTAGTTATTTGGAAATAAATCTTTCGCAAATGTTGTTTTATGGGTTTATCAAACAAAATGAAAACAATAAAACACATGTGAACATGTATTTACTTCTATTATTATTCTCTGACACACACTACACAACACTAAACTAAAAAACTAAAAAAATGTGACTAAAATAGTTATGCGACCTCATTCTTAGAAGCTAACTGGAGGATACTGAAAGTCATCCAACCTCCATTACCTCCATCCTTCTCTTTGACACTATTTACTTATCAAGATTTGAATTAGAGGGTAAATTTTATAATGTGCCCCACACAATATGAATGCCAACTACCACCAAAAATGTGTCAAATATGAGAATGATTGATTTAGATTGTAAAATAAATATGCCCCTATAATTACTTTTTTGACAAAAATATCCTTGATTTTGAAACAAATAGGGATTTAAAATACTTATTAAAAAATTAAAATACCTTTACAAAATTTCAACACTATTTTGAAAATTTTTAGTTCACCACTTATAGTGTTATACCAATTTAAAGTTTTTAAACTTTTGATGGCTTGTTATACAAGTATTTTATAAAAAATTATAGTACCACTTCTACTATGAATAACTTTAAACATACCAAAGTACTATATTGTATTTAAATGTTAATAAAATGAATTTAATAAGAAATACCTTATTATTTAGAATTCACAAGATGAATTAGGAATACAATGCAATATTGGAACAAATGTCAATAAAAGGTTTTGGTAGTGATGAACCTCTATTAAATCCTAGCCAACTATTAGCAAAGAAAAATGAGAATTATAATACCAATGTAATTTTGATTTCATCAAAATATGAGCCTAGGTTTGATGTGGTTTTATTTAAATTCATGGATGAATGCAGAGTCAAGAAACTTGAATCCAATATTGAAATATTTAAAAACTAAATCCAATTAAGACATCATGTAATCTAAATCAATCTAGATAAAAATTGAAGAGTATGGGGAGTGGAAGTTGGACATTCAAGTTAATGTTGAGTATAGAATTATCAATGCAATGCAAAAAAATGATTTGAGCTAATGGTTCTATTTAGGTTAATTCTAAATTTCAATTTAATGAGATGTTTATGTAAATGTATATAGATAAGAATGGAATATATTGAATATATTGAGCATTCTTATGATATACAACACAAAAATCTGTGTATATGTAATGATTATAGAACATAGATCCACATAAAGGGTTTTTTAAATAATCCACATGTGTGTATGGAATATAGAATGATCTAATGAAGATATTATGCTAATGTACT
The DNA here is from genome assembly GCA_037957365.1 of Torreya grandis. NCBI lineage: Eukaryota > Viridiplantae > Streptophyta > Pinopsida > Cupressales > Taxaceae > Torreya > Torreya grandis. The sequence continues at coordinate 1,535,363 of JARHVA010003989.1, read as the reverse complement.
TTGAAAAATGAGGCCAATAAGCTTAATCACATCCAAATTTAAGTGATGTTAAATGGAATAAATTCCATGCATGTGAATTATATTATCCTTAGTATTATCAATGAAGTACGTTGACAGTAGTATGATAGATACTTAAGATAGCTAACATTCTTATAATACTACCCTAAGAATTCTTGTCAAAATTATTTTCTCTCAAAAGGTCAGGATACCATGAACAAAAATGGTTTTTCCCCATATAATATCTTATGACACCATAAATGGATCTAATATCACATGTAAAATTTGGTTCAGATTACACAAACTAAACTCACAATTAAACTTCATAATAATCTCAATAATAATATTCTTTACTAATTCATTAATAATATAATACTATGGTGGAGGATTAAATTTTATATATCTCAATGATCTCATACAAATGAGGATTCAAGGATAATATAAAACAACTATATTATCCTAAAATCTCTCAAACACCTACATAATAACCTCCTTTATTCTCTCATTATATCTCCTAAAAACACCCAGAATCTAATCTATGTATCTGTATATGAGATGTATTTAACAACTTGTTTTATTATAATCACATTAAAACATTTTATTATCCTATATTATATAATTTACCACATACATATCTTATCATGAAATACTAAATTATTTATAGTTAGTACTATACATATTCTATGCAAAGTTAAATTATCCTAGTTGTACCCCTCCATCTTGTAGTTGGTGTAGCTTTAACTATGACATGAACCAAGTTCCTTGTTATCAAAAAAAATGTTGAAACAAGATTACACCAATACAACCTATGCCTCTATAGATGTGATGAATCTTGTGTTTATCATGCCAATAACTTTATCTCTTATTTATTCTCTAGGATTAGTGAATCTCCTCTTAGAGAGGGTGCAAAAAATAAGAATAATTAGACCCCCAATAAAACATTGTGCATGCTTTACTTGGTGAATAACATATGTGATTTTGGAAGTTAAATTATTAAATCAAGAGTAATATTTTCAAACATTTTGCATAATCTCTTGTTTAATGTACTTAAATTCAATAATACTTTTCTAATCAAATTTAAAGACATAAAATTATTAGAGGAATGCTATTTTTGGAATTTTAAAATCCAAAATTTAATGGGCCAAGTCAACTTTATGATTTTATGTTTACACTTGATCTTGTAGGGTGTTAGTATAATGATTCACCTTTTGATCTAACTTGGAAATTTCCTTGGCTCTCTAAATGAATTCACATTTATGCACATGTTATATGGAATTTTTCATTCCTTGATATTCAACTAAATTCAAGGCCATGCCATAATAGATATATTTTTGTAGGTATAGGTGTGAATGGTGTCTAGATTGCATAAATAAATAGTGTAAATGGGGCAAGTGGTATGGGTGTGTATCCCTATAATGTGACCAAAATTTGACATGTGCCTACTAGAAGTAAAATTCAACAACTTCTTGAAATGGTAGCACCATGATTCCTCCTTGAGTCTATCCTAATTCTTAAGGGGTTGAGGCTCCTCCCTTGGATGGCATTATAAGCATCATTAGATTTTATAGTATTTTTATTTATTACTTTATAACTGGTTTGAGTTGTGGACCATATATCACTTGATATAATGGAATTACTTATCTCTCTCTTGATAAATAAATTTACCTATGTCACCTGATTTTAATGGATCTCATAAATCCTCTTCTCATTCTTAGTGAGATGCATGAGCATGAATTTTGGGTAGGTGGATGTTAATAACTCCTCTATTATCCTTTTTACAAATCTCATAACCTTAGGTAATTCCATTTCCTTATTATATATTTTATTTCAACTCCATGGCACCTATGTATTCTCCCCTGGAGCACATCTCCTCTATGTAAGTGTTGTCCTCAGGCCTTTCACATTCCATGTGGGTCCTCACATAACTTCATTACTGAGACACTCTCCCCTACCTATTATCCATTTAGGACATTATGATCTATGGATTATCATCATATCTATTTAATTTTCCATTTAAATGCTATCTTGTTTTGAGGTCAGCTACTTGATCATTTTCTACCATTACTCTATAGTTGTCTAACATTATTTTACTCTATTTGTCATTATATTATTTACCCTAAATCTTCTATTTTAGTTCTTAGGTTAAATCATTATAAATTGATTTGATCCTACCATTTTGTCATTTATCATGCATTATAATGGTTTCTGATGGTTTGAACATATCACATTATCATCCTATTTTAGGAGCACATGTAGGTTATTGGTTTAGATTATGTCTACCACTTCTCATATATTGATGTTATTCTACCTCTACCTATTGTTCACTTATGTGTATTAGTCTTTTTAGAATTTTTTTTTTGGTTCAACATATACCCACATTATTTATAATACTTTTCTTTTTATTACATTTATATATATTTTTTATAATGGGCAACTACCCATTCTCAATAAGTTCTCTGTGTTTTTTAAAAATGGATAGTCATATTTTGTCAATGAATTATCCATAACTTTTTGGAGTGGGTATCTACCAATTTTTAATGACATATCCATATTTTTTAGTGTATATTAATAATCCAAAATAAGTTAGTCTAATTGTTAGTTAGTAAAATAAAAAACAAACTTAAAGAACTATCATATTAAACTTATTACCTAGGGTGATCTATACTAAACAAGAAACAAATATAAAATAGAAGGCACAACTAAGTTTATACCTTGAAGATTTACTAGTAAACTACATGAAATAGGATTAAGCTCATTTTATGAATTAATAGTATTTAGTAATGGTGTCTCCACACATGGGAAATGTTTCCCCTTGTCCACTTGAGTTTTGGCTTGACAATGTTAAAGAATTGTTGAATGATAGACTTAAGATTTGATAGGGCTTCATTACATTATTTATTCATGGTGAATGAGTGTGAAGACCCTTTAATTTATATAGATGGAAAATTATTGTGGACTATCCATATTGAGATGAAGATAAATGGCCCAAGATTAGTCCTCCATTATCATAAATGAGAGAGATGGAAAATGTCATAGGAATTTAAGTGATTAAATTCATGACTCCTCCTTGAGTGTGTAAGAGGGGTGTGAGAGGAAGAGTGTTTAATATGGGTATAAGATCTTGTAAAAGATCTTACTTGCACACTTGGTATGATGATTTCACTTTGTGTGAGGAAATAATTTAATTTTTGAATTTAGAAAATAGATAATTCCAAATCCATGGAATTTTCCATTAGGGGTATATTAGGCTAATTAATCAAGTAATTAATTAACCTTTTGAGCAAAAGTTATTTTAGTAAGGTTAAAAGTGATAATAGAAGACATAATTAGAATAAAAATGAAGTGTCTGATTTTAAGTGTCTACATTTAGAATGTTTTTTTGCCCATTCTAAATATATTCATCTTAACAAAAAACTAATTTCTTTAACTACCCAAATAAAAACATTTGTGTTTAGATATAAAATTTTATTTTGATATCTAAATTGATAATTTTATGAATCCATAGTTCTAAATGTGCAAATAAATTCTTATGGATATGAAAAAAATTTGATAGACGTACCTAGAAGAATAATAACATATAGAGATTTTTTTTCTAAAGCATGATACTATTTTTGCATCATGATATTCCCAACATTTTGGAATAGGTGGTCACCCTTTTTCACCATGATTATAAAAAATAGACATTTTAAAATAAATATACATCATAATTACATAAATAAAAATATATAATCAAAATTATATGAGCCATGATTATATGTCAATAATAGATATATAAGGAACCCTGAACAATGGATACAAGCCATGTTATTCAAAAGCACAAGGTTTTCACTAGATAATTACCTAGAATGTGCAAATAAATGCTTATGGATATGAAAAAAATCCAATAGATGTGCCTAGAAGAATAATAACATAGAGATATTTGTTTTCTAAAGCATGATACTATTTTTGCATCATGATATTCCCAACATTTTGGAATAGGTGGTCACCCTTTTTCACCATGATTATAACAAATAGGCATTTTAAAATAAATATACATCATAATTAAATAAATAAAAATATATAATCAAAATTATATGAGCCATGATTATATGTCAATAATAGATATATAAGGAACCCTGAAAAATGGATATAAGCCATGTTATTCAAAAGCACAAGGTTTTCACTAGATAATTACCTAGAATAGTTGGTGACTTCTTTTTTACCAATTTCAAATTAGAGGCCTTAATTTTGGAGGTTTTATGGGAACCATATAGAATGTAATTTTTTAAAATAGGAAAACTCGTTAAAATGATTTAACAAACACAATGGATAAAATAGAAAGCACTCTAGAAAAGGCATCCACTAATTTTTAACCAATTGTAAGATAAGATAATACACATTGATTCTTAATGATAAATAAAATGCGTTGTAGATATTTAGGAAAACCTAAAACATGTGTGATTGAATTACACATATGCATCATATTTATGATTTTTAATAGATAAAATTAATTCTTAATAATCATTAATTTCAATAAATGTGAGATATCTAATTAGTACTATCAATAAATGTGTCTATTTCTATATTTTATTTTTTTGGTTAAGTTTTTTCCTATGTTTTTTATTATATTGATGGTTGAAATATGATCCCTATATTTTTGTTTAGTATTATTGTGTTATTTATTCTCAAAAAAATAAAAATGAAAGTGAAGTGATTACAGAATCATCAATTCAAGAAGGAAAGGGAAGGGAAATATGATTGGAAGAAACACAATAATTATTTTTATTGTGGTGGAATACAAATTCATCATTCTACTACACCACTCCCTATCATCTTTACCTCTACCTATTTATTTTTTATTTAATAATTAAATATAATAAACATCAAAGTATTGAAAATTGATTTATATCTATATACTATACACAATATAAATGTGAATTACAAAATTTGAATTGAGATATAAATAGTAATAAAAAATGAAATTCACAAAACTATCTTGGGTCTGATTTATGTTGACTATATAGGTAGATATGTGATCCAAAACTAATTGAAAATACATGTGAACTTTTTCACATCCTAAATAAATATTTTATGATTATTTATATAGGGCATCATTATGTGGATAGGGGTGAACTATGGCCTTATATGTTGAATTCAAACACATTCTAGTTTATTACACAATCAATTTTTTTGGATGAGCACCTCTAACTATCTAAAAGGATTTGTTATAACTTATGGGTGAATATTTGACATTAATAAGAGATAAAAAGGCAAAACCCTAGTTATTTCACAATAAATCAAATGAAAATCAAATAAAACTGGGGAATTAGTTAAGGGGAATATTCGAACTATCCTAAGAAAACCAAAATTAATATGATTTATGCCTTTATAGCCCAAAAGGGCCCTATGTCAATTTATTTCTCCCTCCTAGATTGAGTGTGTAAATATTTGATTTTAATATATGAATATAAATAAGTATATTGAATTTAATGCTTAAAAATGAGTGCCCTTTACCTAAAATAAAATGAATAAAACTTGACCTATCACTATTGGAATAAATGATAATTGAAATTAGAAGTATTAGCACCATTTTTATGAATATGGTGTAGAATTTATAATTGGATATTGGATTTATTTGTAATGACCATTTGTTGATTATATAGAGTAATATTTACAATATTTTTTAAAATTGAATTTGAAAATAGTGCTAGAGGGGTAATATGAAATGTCTCAAAATTAAAATTTTACCTTTGGAGTCTGGGGGAAAAGGACAAGTTGTGACCATGTCTTCTTAGTGTGATATTATCCTAGAATGATAAATAATATTATAATTTTTTTGAAAAGAAATAATAATAATAATAATAATAATAATAATAATAATAATAATAATAATAATAATAAATATACCTGAATGATTTTTCCAGTGTTATTCAAATAATTAATTGTTGTTTTTATTTAACAATGAAATTTAATAAACACCAAACTATTGAAAATTGATTTAGATCTATAAAATATAAATATAAAATACAAAATTTTAAATGAGCTATAAATATTAATAATCAATAAAACTCACAATCCTAAATTAAATTTTAGTTGTGTTTAATGTATAGGTAGATCGGTGATTTAAAACTAAATAAAAATACATGTGAACTATGTTAAAATTAAACCTAGGATTCTATGATGTATTTGAATAAGACTATGTTATGTGGATAGGAGCACATTGTGACTTTTTATGTTGGTTATGACCACATACTAGTTTACCATGTGATTTATTTTTATGTGTGAGCATATGTGACTATTTTACAATATTTTTTATAACCTATAGGTGAATATTTGATACATATAAGACATGTAAAATTAAAAACCTAGTTATTACATAATAAATGAAATGGAGATCAAATATAAAGGGTGAAATGAATAAAGGAGAATAACTTATCTATCCATATCAAATTGTGCATGATCTAAGTGTTGCCTACATAGCTTAAAAAGGCCTTAGGCTAGTGTAGTTCTCCCTCCTTGAGTGAATATGTGAATATTGATATTTGATATATTAATTAACTAGATATATTGACTTTAATGCTTGACGATGATTTCCCTTAACCTACAATAAAATTAATTCAATCTTGGCCTATGTGTTTTATAATAAATCAAAATTGAAATTGGAAAGATTAACACCATTTTTATCAATGTCTAGTATAATTTCCAAGTGATTAATAAATGCATTTGGATTGACCTTGATGTGCTTGTATAGAGGAATATTTATATTAACTAACCTAACTAAAAGTGTGGAATGGGTAATATGAAATTTATTGAATTTGAAAATTTATTTTAGAGTGTAAGGGACAAGGCCAAGCTATGACCCTATCTACCTAGTGTAGCCCTTTTAAAGAAGGATAAAAACTATTACAAATTATTTGAGAGGGGTACAAAATAGATGAATGAGTGATGTTTTTAGTTATTTCAAGGTAGTAAATGGAAAATAAAATGCTCCCATAGATATTTCAAGTTATTAAAATGGTGAATAGGCTAAGAAGGGTAAAAATATCAAGATTAAACATTGCCAAGAACTTAATGATTAGATTTGAGTGTATACACTACCTTAATTTGTAAAATGTAAATATAAAATAATTTTAATAAGGTTTTTAATACCAAACAATGTATCATCCCTCAATGTTTTTCAGAAATTCAAGGCTTTTACTATAAAATGACCGTGAATTTTTGGTTGTTTATTCTTAGAAACTAAAAAAGGAATTGACAAATAAAATTGATAAAATATATATTGTGTATTTATTATGGGTAAAATTTTGGATTTGAATGGATCAAAAAACTAATTATAATCCATAATAAATAGTATAGTAGATACAAAAGATTAAAAAAATTAAGAAAAAAACTAATTGAAAACACCAACCAGCTAGAACCATTGACATATATTGATTAAAAATGATGATAAACTTCCACAAAACAAAAAGATCCATAAAATAAAGATACACCCACTAAATATACCTAAATACTTACTAATTTTATTTTTTTAATCCTTTTTGAACCCTTTAGCTTGATCTCTAAATTGAAATTTTTGGCTCTAGTCCTCCCTTTCAAACCATCCTTAGGAATAATTTTCTTCATATCCACATGAGTGTATTTCAATTTATAAAATGGAACAAGGCCCTAATAATCCTCTCCCTTCTCAATTGGTTCACCTAGTATGTTATCTTCCTAACTTTTTGAGTTGAGGTTAGTCTTGGCTCCCTCTTGACTAGGTTTGTACTTATCCACCATAATCTTCATCTCATTAAACAATTTGTAGGTTTACTTGAGATCAATGACTATTTAATTCATCTTAACATCATAAATATTTAGATTCTCTAGAATTTTTATAATCAACACTCGAAATCTCATTGTACTAAATAATAATATCATCATATTTATTATCAATATACCCCTCAATGTCATCAAACTCAGAAGACACCAATTTTTACACACTTTTATATATGGATTTACCCTTAGAATTTTTTACCTTATTAGTGAACTAAGACAAATTTTCATCATTATCCTTGAGTTTTTCCTAAAACCCCTTCCTTTTTCCTAACCCCTCCCCCATCAAAAAATTTATTGTCAAATTCCTAAGGGATTAGTCCACAATGGCAAACACAACTTGGATTAAAAGTAAAATCAGTCCTTGATGCATAATCTCATTGGTTTTGTCATACTTGTAAGCTAGCATAATAGTATTAAAATACATGAAGAGGAGAAATTAAATTTTGATGCACATATGGTGTGTAAAATGAATGGGCATTGAGAAATGGTTGGAATAAATTATGTTAAACTTACCTTGAAGTGTGATGTAGAGAATTATCTGACTAAATGCTTTGTTCCAGGGATAGGGTAAGGTATGATGAAGGTAGCCATCTTTAATGTGACATATTTTATCTCCCTCATTAAATAATCTATTGATCACCTTAGTTTTATGACTTTGGTCCTTAAAATAATTATAACCTTCCATTGACATACTCAAAACCTTCCCAATTAACTCTTAATTGATCACCAAAGATAACTCATTCATTAAAATCTATATTTATTCCCAGGATCTAGTAAAATCAATGGCCACCCCAATGTCAAAACCATGAAGTATTTCCATGAATGGATTTCATCCCACCATATTTAGTAGGTGCCATATAGTGGAATTTTTTTTAGTTTCATAGGAGATGGGATCAACCTTCTTTATATCTCCTCCCATACTAAATTTGATAAATAAACTGTAAAAAATGATGGAACCACTCGAATGGTTTAACATGATATGCAAAGTAAAGATAGAAATAAATCTATAAATATCAACCAAGATGAAATTAATTACAAATGATGTGATGTGTACATCCCACACAATCCTTATTAAAAATGTATTACCACTTCTATGTATGACCCAAAATTTTAAGAATCATAAACCATGATGATAAACAAAGTGGTCACTATTACAACCAATAAGTTGTAAGGATATAACTCTTATCTTCCATCATCCACATCCTCATGAATGATGATGCTGACTCAATACCTCCCTTCCATTTGAAAAAATATATTATTGTGAACACCCTTATTAGCCAGCTAATTAGCATAAAAATACCATTCCCTGTATGTATTAATAACTTTGAGATATTCAAAGCACTAAAGAATAATATGGGGTTCATGAATAATGTTAGAGATAGTTTAGATGAGAGAGGATTTTATTATAAGATAATTGATGATGTCAATAGAATAATATTATATAATAGTGTACTTAATATTCATTTATTTATAAACTTGGATTCCATGTAAAGTTGTTCTTTATTCAACCATGTGATTGGATTGGACCCCCAAATGACTTGCATAAGTGGCAATAATATTTTCTTTTCTATCCTTGATCACCCTACTTCTGACTGTAATACCCCAGTCACCTTTCACTACACCATAGAAGTTAAGATTCAACTAAGAATATAGATGTCTATTACACTTGACTTGTTTCATATCTACTTTGGGAAAAGAAACCTCATTCATCCTATGTACAACAAAATTTAAGGATAAAAGCATTTTTGTCTCAATTTTAGAGATATAATTAATATCCTTTTAAAGAAAAGATTTCTAGTTTTCACTAATGTTTTTTGTAATTATTAAAGCAATCTTAGTAGGTTTCCTCTTCTTATCTTCAAATGTTAGAGAGTTCCAATCATTCCATAGTCCCCATAACATATGAGGTAGGGGAAAGGTCCAAAGATTCTAAAGGAAAGGATATGATTAAGAAAGTTTACATTTATGTGATGAAATCAAAAAGGGAATTTAGTCTGACCCAAACTAAATTAAATATATTTATAATAGTCTCTAATGTCTTGACATCAAAGAGACACTGAAGAAATAAGTATTTGATTAACTCCTCCTCTTTCTCATACAGGGCACAATGGTTAGGAATGATCATCCCCTTTTTATTTATGTTTTCAATGTTGAGGATTCTAATTTGATAAACATGCAAAAAAATATATTTACTTTGGTGATCAAATTCTTAACCCACAATAGATACTAGGCTGGATTGTCCTCCTCCAAATCTAGGTCAATAAAATACAAGGATTTGAAAGAATATATTCCACCTTCCTCAAGGTACTAGTATATCTAATCCTCTTTGGGGACTTGATGGATATGTATATATTTTAACCTTTGATTTAGAGTGTGTAGGATTTTCATGATAATCAAATCATTATAATTAAGGGTAAGGGTCTTCCAAGATTTACCTAATTCAACAGTTGATTGAAAGTTTTTGAGTTTTTCCCCAATGGTTATTTTAAACTCTTATCACATCTCATTCCAATGAGGGTTGAATATTAGGGGGTGTTATCATACCAAGCATCATATTATAAAATTACCATTCTACTATCCCATACATTTGATTTTTACCCATTAATAATTGGGTTTCTACTTCTAACTAAGGAGTTTCAAAATAAATAATATCTTTGGGGGCGAGGATGGGGTGGCGGGGGGGGGGGGGGTGTGGATCATTAATTGAAAATATATACACATTTACACCTTACATATACATACATTTGATATTATTAGTCTAAGGTCAATTATATATAATTAGTTTCCAACCCATTTTCTCCACTTCATGTTTTGTTCATCCCAGAGACTCTTATGAGACTAAGACATCCTTTGCATTTAGAAAGATAGACTCTCTCCCATGCTACTAAGTGGAATATTTTTATTTCTTTTGAACAATACCAATGGAACCTATTTTTCATTTTCTCTATACTATCATCTACTTTATAAGGAATATTGAATAATGACATCCTATATGTGAGAATGCTTTTGATGGAACTTTTTTCTAGTTGTATTTAAATTGTTTGAGATAGGATATTTCCTTTTCCATCTTATTAGTTTATTTTAAATTATATTAATAAGAGGATTCCAAAATATAACATGTAACTTATATTTTAATAGATTCATACTAAGGTAGGATTAAGGGAGTTAATGTATATATAACTCCGATATATTTGAGATCTTCCTTTGTAGAGAAACTTGGGTAGTAATGAAAAATACCAAACTTTTATAAAAGTTAATACATTAAACCATGACATACACATAGTATATAAGAGTAAATTTCATAAATTTATATTTAGTTATCAATCCTCCCCATATAAAAACTTATGATGTGTGATGGGATCCTTCTAATGTGCAATCTCTAGACCTTCCAAAGAACCAAGTTATAGCTTAGTCCAATATTATACCAAGGGCTTCCACTAGGATGATAAAGAGATAATGGGATAATGGGCATATTTTTAAAATATCATGTTCAAATAGGAAGAAAATTTTAGGGTTTTAATCATAATAGTGAATTTGGGCAATAAGATCCAAACTTAAATAATCCTTATAACTTCTATACAAAATCCTAGTTTATCAAGGATTTTGTCCATAAAATTCAATCAAAATTTGTTGTAGGACTATGTATGTAAATATTCATAAACATACATACTCTTGTTGACTATTATATGGAATGTAACACCTCATAAACCATTATAATCACATCTATAATTTTCCTAAGACAAAATTTCAATTTTGATAAGAAATAATGATAGCAATAAATCCTTAGATTTAGAGGGTTAGAGTTTTGTAATAGATTTTATAAAACATGTTACATAGGATGATGGATATAAATTATATTAGAGACCTCTCACCTTTCTTTTTTGAAATGATTTTTAAGAACATGTTATTTAATTCATTGATTAATTTTCTAGTTTTTAAAAAATACTCCATGGCTTACACCACATCAACTTGGATAATATCCTAGAATATCTAAAATAGAAAGGGATAAATAAATATAGTATATAAGCATTTTCCCCTTATATATAATATAACACGAGTTCAAATTATTCAAAATAAGTAGTTCTAATAAGACTTGATATTATGATTATTAATTACAGTCGTAAAATTATTCTAGAAACTCAATTTACATAACCTAATCCACAGGAAAACTAAAAGATAATATATTTATATAAAAATACATGGTTTCATACTTTATATCCTCTTATTAAATGTAAGATAAACCATATTCCCTGATAATCTCTTTCATTTTATTATCCCCTTTACGTTTCATCATGGTCAAGTGGAAAAATTTAGTGTTTCTTCACCCTTTTTTAACAAAATGCTTCTTTAATTATACCACCAAAAGGATTATTCCTTAGCCTCCAAGTTTTTAAATTCATTAAGAAGAGATTTATCTCTTATTAGGGAGTCCTTTTCTAAACCTTGATTCGAAAACACCTCCTTGGTGCTATGCAAATATTCATAAATCTTAATTTTTTATTCAAAAATATTCCAAAAAACATCATTAATCCAAACTTTCATCCTAATGTTTATAAGTTTGATTTTTTGGGAAAGTTTTAAAATTTTTAAACCTTATAAATATTCTTTCAACCATTATTTAATATTTTATTTCAATTCTAGATATTGTATCCACGTTTTTAGAAATGAAATGGGTGGTTCTTAGCTCTAGTAGCCACAAGACCCTAAAACACTAAAGGATTGTGGTCTGATCCAATCCTATGGAGTGTATATTTATATAAATTTATGTTAAAGACCCAATCAAGAGAAATAAGGAATCCCTCAAGCTTGACTTGAATCATATTATTCATCAATCTCCTATTGGTCTTAGTAAGTTTGGGACTACTCAAATCTATATCCACCAAGTCATAATAAGAGATAAAGTCATTAAAATTAGTTGTATTATCTATAAAATCATGAACTCACCCATTTTTATAATTCTTATAGATGGGTATTGAATTCCCCTACCACAATCCTCCTCCAATATGAACAATAACATTGAATTCAACCAAGTATTTCCATAATGTCCTTTTCCTTGTGATTGAGTTGGGGGTAGATGCTTTTGATAGGATCTAATTGGATTTATATTATTTAATAATAAATATAATTACTAAATTAGTAATAAATTTTATTAGGAATTTACCCTTAAATTTGATCAATTTCCAAAAAGAATTAAGGCCTCTAGTAGGACCATCTACACTGATTCCAATGCAATTGAATTTTCCCATATTCTCTCTTTAGCCTATTCTAAACTAATTTCCATCATTTTAGATACTTGGAGGATTAAAATATTTGGATTGTGATTATTTATAAGGTTCTTGACCAATAATTTATTGTTTGTTTTATTAATCCCATAACATTATATGAAATAATTTTAATTTGTTTGGTTTAAATAGAGTTTTAATTTTCATAAGTGTTATTTTTTTTCCAATAGCCACCTCTATGGTAGTTTATATAATTTAGGATTCATTTCCTATTGGTATACATTGAGATATTTTATTTTACCCCATGTTTACCTTTATTTGAATTTAAAATAAAATTCTTGGAAATAAAGGGGGTTGGTATTAATAATAGAGTATAATTACGATCTATATATTTTAAATAATTGGCAGTCCTTCTCAATTCTTGATTGATTCCTTATGTTCTTGGATTTTTAGGAGAGTTATCCTCCTCTCCATTCCTATTATTATCCTTGCATCATGGGATTCTTTGTTGATATTAATATTTATAGGACATTATCCCTTCATATTCAAAACATCTTTCTACTAATGGTCCTTTCTTCCCTTTGGTACCATTTTAAAGGTTACATATTTTGCTTATCCCTTCCCTTATTTCTTTATCCCATTCTCATGTTGAATATTTGATTCCTCAAAATCCACTTTCACTTTTGTTGGAGATCCTTTAAAATTATTTTCATTCCTTAGAGTTGGACATATTATTATTATGTATTTATCATGGATGTATGACTTGGAATATTTTATCCTTTCCTTTCCTTTAGATCTTGAATCTTCTCTCATATCTTGAATTTAATAAATTAATTTTTAAGACTATCTCCTCTATACTTAGTCCTATTATCAATAGAGACTCCTTGTCCCATATTCAAATATAAATGTATTTGGTATTTTATATTTATCCATTCCTTTTGATTAATATGTTGACTCTTCAAATCCTCATTATTCCTTAAAAATGGTCATTCAAAATTTCCTCTATTTCCCTTGTAATTGGAGAGTCCATACTTTTACTAGAGAGACATAAATTTGGGGATATTTCATACACTATTTTTTATAATATCCATATATATATATATATATATATATATATATATATATATATATATATATATATATATATATATATATATATATATATATATATATATATATATATATATATATATATATGGGAGAGTCTTATTCCTATTAACATGAACACAATAACTAATTGTTATAAGTCTCTTCTTTTCTCTATTCACTTTGTCCAATGTTATGGATTGACCAATGACCTTCACTATTCCAAGGATAACTTCCTCTACCCAAAATTCCAAAGTCAATCACCCAAATTGTTACTTATCTTACGGATTGATTATTTAGATTGATTTTAGGTTTCCATTTATGAATAATATTTTTTAATTTTCTTAGAAACTAATAACCACCATTAAAAACTTTAGAATAGTCTTCTAGACTCAATAAGGATAAAATAAAGATCCTTTTATCCATCACTAATATTTCAAAGTCCCAACTAGTTCTCCACTTATTGTTAGCCTAATTCCTAAAAGTGTTAGTGTTGGGCCTAATTTTTTTAAATTTATTGATTAATGCCAGATCCAATTTTAAATCAGCATTTTCCACTAAATGATATTGGATTTAAAGTCACAAAATTACATTATTTAATTAGGGGTTAAATATTAGAGTTTGGATATCAATTAAACATGTTTATTTACCACAAGTTTCTCATCCCACATGATCCCATCATTGATTAAAAATTACCTATGCCTCATCATTTCCTCTCAAGGCTATCTAGTGGGTCCCCTAAGGCTATCCATTATAATGGCATCTAACTCATAAGGATCATCCATTTATCCCATGTTTTTATCCTTATCAGATCATTCATGCCTAGTAGATAATTTGAAATTTCTTACATTAAGTGTTCCTCCCATATACCACTTCATTACATTTATGAATTATATAATGTATACTATAATTACTCAATAAAATGTGTTTATAATTTAAAAAGATATGGGTTAAATAAACTACATGCATCTTGATTCTCAATGCCAACAAAAACATATCAGTGATATGTAGGCAAACCTAAAATGGGTGTGGGTAAATGACACATAATTCAAGATTATCCATATCCATAAAAGAAAAAAATATATTCATCAAGAAATAATGTCTCATAATTCATACCAAGCATCACCATAGTATAAATCATACTATGAAAATGTCTAATATGGAAAAAAGAGGTTATGAAAGATATAAATGGAATATTAAATGGGTTGAAAAAGGTCCCTTGGAGTCTATTTTCCCTTAATCTCCATTATAATATCCCCACCATAAATATAATATACACACTAGAAAAATATTATAACTTATTATTTGTGTCCTTAAATACATCTATTATAAACTCACAACATTGAATTAAAAAGTGTCTCATCAATTATATATATAATTTTTATATTGCCTAGAGACTATCTTCATCCATATATTGGACATGCATAAAAAATGAATATTTTTTTTTAAAAAGGGAGACTCAAAAATCTCCATGACACCAATAAACCAAAGATAATTGTATACAACATTAATGTATAAGGTATAATTATGAATGAAACACATCCTATTAGAATGTCATATCCTATGAAATATGTGTTGATAGATGTAAATAGATTGGCTTAGTATTATTTCATGGTTTCTTTTCACTATTGTGTCCACTAGTTTTTTGAACACACACACACACACACACACACACACACACACACACACACACACACACACACACACACACACACACACACACACACACACACACACACACACACACACACACACACACACACACACACACACACACACACACAACCCCACACACACACACAAATACATAAATACATGTATGTGTGTATGTATAAAATTAATTATACAAACACATATACATAACCCAAACCTCATATCAGTGAAATTCCTCTTTTCATCCAAAAGTCAAGTATTTTCTTAGGACTTTCCATTTTTAGGAGTAGAGGGGCATAGAGGTAGGCTCATATGAACCACAAAATGAAGATTCAATTGAAGGAATGGAGGTAGATTAATTGAATGAGTGGAAGCATTTTTAACCAAGTGTCATGGTGCTCAATTAAGTTTCCCTAAAATTTCAATTTAAATAGCACCGAAAAAAATTATGTTTGAATTAGAAATGTTAAATATTTATGAAAAAAATGTACTATATTTTAATCTATTAATATTTTTTCATGTTATTATGTGTTTTTTTTATATATTTTATGGAAACCAAAAATACACATTACTTTTATTTCACAATTAAAAATTTTGTAGCTTATTTGTGTTGGTAAAGGGTATATGATTTTAGGTTTTTATCTTTAATGTGATGGGAGTTTGTGTAACATTTTATATGGGATTATGTGTTTTATTTATTTTTGGTGTGATTTTTCAATATTCATACAAATAATTACATTACAAGGTTATCCTTTTCATTTTTTTAGTGTTTCATGTATGCCAAGTGTCATTAATTTTGAGTTGTGAAGATTATTTTATTTTGCAAAAAAAATTAATTTGAATTTCCCATTTTGTGAAGCTAGTCACAAGGGATTTTTTAATTCCAAAATATATTAATTTATGGTTTTATATTGTCATTTTTATTTTATATGTGAGACATACATTATATTAGGGTTCTATCTTGGTCACATGTTGATTAAAATATGGTATTATTATTGTTGAGTTTGAAATGTAACAACATTATTAGTGCCTTAGTATTTTTTTTTTTGGATTTTAGTTTTTATCTTGTGTAGGTAGATGATAAATATAATGTTATTTTTAAACTATAATTAGTATCTTGATAAAAATTTCATTTTCTCAAACTATATATAGATAACTATATTATTTAGTGCCATAGTAAATTTTGGACTGTAACTACAATGTGGATTTAAGGTTCTTATATTTTATGTTGATTTATGACATTTTTATATTTTATGGATTTAGGGATCTTATATTATTAATTGGATTTATGTTACCTTTTATTTTTTATGGATATAAGGCTTTTATATTTTATGTGGCTTTAATTCACTTGTATTTTATGTGAATTTAGTTATATTTTATTTTATGTGGAATTTAGGATCTTGTATTTTATATGGATTTATGGTATTTGTATTTTCTATAGATTTAGGGATATTATATTTTCATATTGATCTATGACACTTATATTTTTGGTGGATTTAGGAATCTTGTATTTTAGGTGCATTTATGAAACTTGTTTTTCTAATTGATTTAGGGATCTTTTATTTTATGAGAATTTAAATTACTTGTATTTAATTTTTTTTGTAGCTATTGTATTTTATGTGGAGCTTTGGAATTTTTTTTTTTTAAATTTTAGGGAAGTTGTATTTTGTGTTAACTTATTAAATTTTTATTTTTTATGGATTTAGGGATCCTATATTTTTGTATGGATTTATGTGAAATAAAACTTTACATAACCCCAATGTTGTAATATTTTTTCATAAAATTTCACATAACATAAAAATTATAATAAAATTTCTAAAAAAAATAATATAACCCAAGATAAAATAGAACCCAACCCCACTACCATTATTATGACTTATGAATAGTTGGCTAGATATAATCTTTAATCTCTTCAATGTAATCCCTCAACTCATATTAGACACTTTAGTGTGTGTGTGTGTTTGTGTGTACGTGTGCATATGTATTATGTATGTACTTACTTATAAAATTATATTTTTACATATATATATATATATAGATATAATGACTATCTCCTCAATTTCAAAATGCATGAATAGTAAGGATATGTATAAAATATAGATGTTTCTAAAAGAATTTAACATAGAAATAGTGGTTTCTAATTCATTTTAATATCAAAACTAAGGACTACATGAAGAATTTTGGATATGATATAAATCTAGTAATTGGGCCCAACTAAAAAAAATGTTGAGTAATATTATGTTTTTGATAAGATAAGTCTACAAAAAAGGTACAAACCCAAGTACAAAAATCCTGAGGGGTAGAAAAATTTGACAAAGGCCACCAACAGTAGACAAATAATAAATAGGTGATAACCAAACAATAAACTAGAAATAAACTAAAAGACAACCATAGTAGAATAACTAATTATTAATCAAGTCTTTCTAGTAATATCTAATGAAACCAAGGATATCCTCTTTATTGAAAAATTTTCCTTCAATATCCTTATCTCCATCTAGAGTATCCTATAGAATCATCAGAGAAGAAGTAAATTAATGTACAACTTTTAGGCAGATGGTTATCAACACTTTCATTTTATTATGGAGTGAGTGAAAACTATTTTTTACTTCTTATAGCTCCCTTTTAATCTAACTACCATCATCAGAAGTGTCCCTAGAAACATCCTTCACTAAGTCATAGAAGGAGTTATTCATCTCCTTAAAATTATTGGTCCCTTCTTTATCAATCTATTGGTCCAAACTGGGCTTGACTTTTAAAATACCCACTTTCTCTCTCAAATCTAAAGTAGAGGGATAATCAATAATTTTCACCAAATGGGTTTTACCCCTACCAATCTACTCAACCACTTGATATTTGGATATCTAATAGTGAAAACTTGAGGTTAATCCACATCCACATCTCCTTGCAACTCAACCTCCAAGTTCTCTTTATTCATAACTAGATTTAGATACTCTTCACCCAACACTTTTATTTTTTTTCTTTCCCAATTTTTTTTTGCAAAAACATCTTTAGGGAGAATTTCCTCTTTTTATTTCCATAGATATAAGGTTTGGTCTTCATCTCACACAACCCTTCCACAACCATAGATTGAGAAAGATCAGGGGGTCTATATTTTTCAATTTCAAGAGATGGACAAATAGAACCTAGTAGGAGAGGGAAAAAATAATCTTTCTTAAGGGGGGAGTTCGAGAAAGGGAAGACAATTTCCTTGAACTTTCAAAAGGAACGACAAGGTCCCAAAGAACCAAATATAACTCTTGGGGGGATATGGTCATCCAAGTCACTTTCATGTTTTTCTTCAATCACAAAAGTTTTTAAGGTTTAGATGGACACAATGCAAGGTGAAAGTGGTAAAGCCTAAAAATAAGACCTTGGTGAAGTAGAATGGCCAAGGCAACCAAGCTATTATCAATAACATTTTTAACAATTTTGATAGAGATCTCCAGGGATGAAAAATGGATGAAAGGAAATTTGACCAACACTTTATGATGAAATTGATTTACAAGAGAAAAATTTTAATGATAAAAAAATTGGAAATGACCTTCAAGAGTGAAAGATTTCATGATAGTAAAATAAACCTTATCCCAAGGATTTACCAGACTTTCCTTATCAAAACCTCCTTGTAGTTTTACTAGAGACTTGCCTTCTCTTAAAAAAAATTCATCCCCTCTAGGTCTTAGAATTTTGTGAGTTTATTTAATATTCTACCCCCATAATGAATACTCATGAACTTTTCTATATATTCTTTATTGATTTCAAATTGAATATCACCAACTTGAACTTTGTGGTCCCTATCCTAGCTCAAGGCAAACTGAGCTGAGAGATTCTCATCATTACCATTGAGACATTATAAGAAAGTTAAAATTCCTCCTTCATAAGGTATAATCTAAAACATGGTGTTTTCTTTGGTCTCATCACAAGATAAAGGGTTTATTCTGACCTTGTCACCCCTCATGATAAAAAGCTTCTCAAAATTGTTGATAGACTTGGTCAAGACCAAAATCAACCACCAAGGATTAAATAGTTTTGTGTTGAATAATTTATAAGAATGGTATGGATATCATTATATAACCATACCTTAAGACCACTTGAATCCCAAACCCATTCCTTTATATCATACAAGATAATAAATAAATGATTGCACATGTAGGGAAGCTTGCAAGGATTTCTTATGTTTTTGAGCTCATACGTCATCTTCCCAACTTTAATGACTTCACCTTTCCTACCCTTAATTTGACCAATGTCCAACATGGGTCTACCAAAAAGAATATAAATTAATATATAATATAATCTATAATAGCTAATATAGGCCATTCTTCAAACACCTTAGATAGAAGATATTTATACCCAAGTTGGCCATTGCATCTGCCACCTAATTTCCCTCTCTATCGATGTGCTTGACTTCAAACTCTTCAAAACCAAGAAGGAGATTATTTATGTCTTGAATAATGTCCTCCAATCTCCATCCCACTCTAGTTTTATCTTTAACTGCATCAATGAGAAGTGTGTAGTCTCCCTATATTAAGATATTATTTAATCCAATGGAAATAGCCACCTTGATACCCTAAATGGGGGCTCAGGATTTAATACCATTATTGGATTTTTATCCTAATCCACCATCATATGCCATAAAAAACTCTCCCTTATATGATATTAGCACTCCCCCCACTTGCTATACTTGGGTTGACTATGGCAACCCCATCAAAATTAAGCTTCACCCAACCAAAAAAGTGGGAAGCCCATTTGGTATAAGCTCAATCAATACTTTTAGAATTATTAGTTCTATAAATATGAATTGGGACCATTTGTTGATGATAATTTCCTCCTTTTTATTAGGTGGAATTTAATGGATTTTAGAGTGCTACAATAAATGTTTTCCTATAGCAATTTAACAAAATTTATGAATATCTCCTTGGAGTCCTTAACATTATCTCTAAAAATTATATTATTGTGTTCCTTCCAAATTTATTAGGTCATTATGGGGTGAATCTGAGCCCATATCTCTTAATAAATAGGGTGTATGAAAGGGGGTACCCACCAGCTAATGATATTAGGGAGATCTTGATTCAAGGTCTATGAGACTTCAAGTATCTACAAGGCTAGACTCCAAACTTCACAAGAGTATTCATAGTGTAATCAGACATGGGAGATTGATTCTTCCTCTTTCTAACATATTTTATAATGTTTGGGGATTTAAAATCCTATGGATTAGAGATTATCTAAAGCAAGGATATTATTATGGGTATTCAACCACCAAAAGTTATTTATTTTTGGAATGAGATTGTGGTTCCATACCCTTATCCAAAATTTAGGATCCTCATTTCAATCAAGGAGTAGGTTATAATCCATCTTGATCTTAAAAATAACCATTCTATCCTAAGCCCATAATAATTTATCCCTTGTGGGGTATATAGGTATTATGCATTCTCTAAGAAGGATCTTAACCTCCTCATCAATTAGAATAAGATCATTTTGGTTCTGACTATATTTAAACAACTACTTCCAAACTCCATTACCAGGTATAATATAATCCACTACTAATCTCCCAATGTGATCAATGGCTATATTAACAAGTCTAAGGAAATTTTTTATTTCACATAAAGGGGTATCCTTTCACCATCTATCCTCCTAAAATTTTATATTTTTACCATCCCCCAATTTCCATTTGATTCCCTTCTATAGAAGAGTTTTACTTTTAATAACATTATTCCATATCATAGATCCTCTAGGGATACCATTTATATAAAGGAAAGTATCATGATTATTATTTATTAAGTACTTGTCTTTCATGATGCTACCCCAATCCTTGCTATTACTCATGACATTCTAACCAATTTTAGCTATAAGGGTTTTATTTGTCATGTAATTTTTTCTCATTCCTAGACCTCCTTATAACTTAGAACTACAAACTTTATCCCAATTGACAAGTGTTATTCTTTTTCTCTCTTCCACTCCCATTCATAGGAAGTTTATTTGAATTTTTTAAAATTTATCTACAACATATTTGGGTATTTTGAAGAGAGAGAGGATGTAAATATGAATTTCCTGAAGGGAGGCCTTCAAGATTTGAAAATTTCCCCTTTGACTCAAAATATTTCCTTTCCACCTAGCCAACTTCTTTTGAATTCTTTCAAGGATTGAATTCCTATATATAGGGGAACATCTTTAACAATAAGGGGTAGGCCAATGTAAGTACCTAGGAGTTTACCACAATAATAGTCAAGAATATTCATTATTTTATGTTGAAGGTCTAAAGAGATGTTGAAAAAATAGACCACACTCTTTTCATAATTGATACATTATCTAGAGGCCTCCTCATAATCATTTAGAATATTCATCCATATCTTGGCTTCCACCATTGAAGTAGCTCCAAAAATTATAATGTCATCAAAAAATTATTGAATGGTAGTTGGATCCGTTGTTGAAGTAGTTTTATGTCTTTGATTTCTTATGACCCCAACAATTTTGTAAAACTTCTGCTAAGAACCTTAGCCATGAGAATGAATAGATAAGGGGATAATGGGTCACCTTGCCTAAGACCCCTACCAGTAGAGAAAAAAATACTAGAGACTCTGTTAACAAGCATAAAGTACTTTATAGTAGTGACACAGGTTTTGATGAGCTGCATTACTTTATCTTGTAATCCCATTTTCCCAAGGATTTTAAAGAGGAAGTTCCAATCCACTCTATTGTAAGCCTTAGAGATGTCAATTTTGAGATCCATTACATGGGAGTTATTTATCTCCATGAAATGAATGTATTCATTAGTGGATATAACTACATCTAAGATTTGTCTACCTAGGACAAAACTCTTTTGGCTATTACTAATAAGATGATCTAAAATTGACTGAAGTCTACAAACAAAAACCTTAGAAAAAAATTTATAGATAGTATTACAAAAAATAATGGGCTTGAAGTCCCCCATTTCTATAAGATCCAATTTATTAGGGACAAGCACTATAAAAGTGTGATTAAGCTATTTCAAGAGTTTTCTATATTTGAAGAAATTAGAAGCTACCTTGTGACATCTTGCCCCATGATCTCCTAGTAAACTTGGAAAAAGGTTGGTCGGAAACCATCCATCCCTAGGGCATTTAGAGTACTCATCATCAAAATGAAAACTTTAACTTCCTCTTCAGTCATAGGTTTCTTAAGGATTTTATTATCTTCATCATTAAGGGAGGTACTATTATGTTATTTTCATACCATGGATCCTCTTTTCTATATACATTATTTTCATACCATGGCTCCTCTTTTCTATAGTTTTGATAATGGTTGGTCATCCATACTCAATGACTTCTCCATATTTTAAAAAATGGGTGGAAAAATCATTGTCAATAACTTATCTTTTCTTTCTTAAAATGGGTGACCTCTCATTCAAAAAATATAATTTTAGTAAATAACTAATGCATTTATCCACCCATACTAAAAATATTATTATTAGATATAAAATATTAATTTTGATGTTAAAACTAAGAATTAAATGAAGACCTAATTACTAATTCACAAATAAATGCATTATGGGTTTGTAGGCAACCCAAAATATGGGCCTAGGTGAATAAGGATGTGGAGTTTTTTTTTTCAAGTATGATACATTTTTTCACCATAATATTCCCATTTTTTTAATAATATTTATCCATCCTTTTTTTCCTTGAAAATGATATAATTAAATATAGTTTTCCATTTTTCAAATTATAATTTAAATTCTTTTGATACCATTTAAGTCCTTCAACACATCTATTACATAGCATATAATTCCATTAACATGGGTTTCATCAATGGTATTTTTTCTTATTTGAGTGCTTAGAGACAAATTTACTTCATATATAGGTAGTTATTAAAATTTGATTTATATAGAATCTGAGTCTTCTATAATTGAAAAATACATATCAGGTCTCTACCCTTGAGTTCTAGATGTCCTTATTATAAAAAATCTCACATTCACCATTTAACTATGCCTAACTATTTATCTTATGTCTAAACCTATCATTTCTAATGACCCAAATCTCATGAAATGTATATAAATCCTAAAACATGGTATATATATTTTCATTTTAGGTTCAAATCCTCAACAACATTCCACTTTCTAAAAGCATGCATCCCACATAGGGACATTTTCATCGATGCAAGTGTCAAAATTATTTTCAAATGCATACTCCTCAAAAGTCATAAAAAATTAAAATGTTTTAAAACATATGGGTTGGTATATTTTTCTTATTGAACCATATAGTGATATATTTCAAAAAGGTGTGGTATAAATACAAATATTTTCCTACTCATTATTCATATATAAAATACCAAGAAATCATCTATTTAAACTCATTTAATTGATTAAACAATTATGTTATACAACATTATTCTTACCTATTTTCACATTAGTCATAGGATAAATCATATTACATGTTTGAATCACTCAAAGAATAGTCCAAGATTAATATTTATCAATTTAGAAACTAGATAATTGTATGCCCTTGTATACAGTATAATTCACCCTTGTGTGCACACAAGCCATCACATAGGGGGTAAGTGCATATGTCTGAATCCCTTATTATATTATTGACTATGTAGACAATACTTATTAATAGAGGTGTCTTTGAGGTTATATTTAAATCATGAGCCCATTAACCTAGTATTAAAAAGGTACAAATACCTAAGTTAAAGATCTAGGGTTTGATCCATAAATAGTCATAAAAAACATGTCTATGTGAATAAAATATATCATTAGAAAGGTGACAAAAAAACATATAAATCTCTAGGTGGACACTCTACAATATAGTGAGTATTCTTTACCAGATAATTTTATGGATATTAGGAAACCTACATTGATGCATTTGTCCCAAGACTAATGCAATTGTCTAGGCCTCTAAAATTAATATTTCTAGAAGATGATGACTAGATGTTGATATTTTCATTTCTTGTTTCCACCTATGCACTTCTTAGATTCTTGTGAATTTACAAATAATATAAGTATTATCTATTCTTCATGTTTATGTAATCAAATAGATGTTTTGAATGTACCTTATATATTTACCATATCACATAATTTTAATTTAGAATATTGATTGATATGAGTTAAATTAATTGGACTTATTTAGAATATTTTTTGAACCCAACATTTGTGTATTCTCATGAAACTCCTAGCTTAGT
The DNA here is from genome assembly GCA_037957365.1 of Torreya grandis. Classification (NCBI taxonomy): domain Eukaryota; kingdom Viridiplantae; phylum Streptophyta; class Pinopsida; order Cupressales; family Taxaceae; genus Torreya; species Torreya grandis. Next base: position 1,510,464 of record JARHVA010003989.1, on the reverse strand, counting down.
CTGGGTTTTTCTGTCTTCTAGTGTTTTTAATTTCAATAATTTTTAGATCTATTTTTTCCATTTATTTTGGCACATTTATTTTAAATTATAAAATATGGAAAAAGTTAAGTAATATCATTTGTAAATGGAAGATAAAATGGACTTATTCAATCATGTAAAATTAATTAATTAATGCATTCTTACCTATTACATAATAATAAATCAATAACCATGCTAAGGCTAGTGCATCCACATTGTTTAGCACATTTATTTGCATTTATCAAATATGTAAAAAGTTAGGAAAGATCATTCATAAATGGGAGATAAAATGGCCTTATTAAATCATCTAAAAATAATTAATTAATGCATTCTTAAATGTTATACAATAATAAATCAATAACCATGTTCAGGTTAGTGCATCTACATTGTTTGGCATATTTATTTAAATTTATCAAATATGGAAAAAGTTAAGAAATATAATTCAT
>JARHVA010003989.1:1502500-1505000 GCA_037957365.1 Torreya grandis | reverse complement strand
AGAGTAACACATATATTATAGTTCTAAATATGACACTTATGCACCTAGTATTATCACTAGTTTCATGTATGATATTCCAATTTTGTAGCTTCCTATGATCATCCCCTAGATCATATTATAGAATACACATTTTTAATTTCAAAAAAATCCAAAAATTCCAAGAATCCAAAAAATTAAATATTTAATAAAATACAAAAATATTTAGCATTCACATTTTACTAGCTCAATGGCATATATGTTGCTTAATTTATGTTAGTAGATAACATATTATTTATTTTATATACAAAAATATGTTTCACACATAATTGATCATGATACAAGACTACACCATATACATGATACATTCATATACAAATGTTAGACCTTTCATAATCCTGCATGATACATTATGTTGGGGGGGATCTAGATTCCTTGATCATGATTGATATAGGTTATATTACTTTATGATAATTTATAAATTTTCATGGTGAAATTATATACTAATTATTATTCATGTATACACTCATGCTTATATCTTTACCAATGTACTTGATATGATATTTTTCATGACTTTTATTGCTAACACATATACGTAGTGACTATTATGATATGCTTATGTTAGTTTATTATAATTAATTTATTCACATTGTCATTTTACTAAGTTTATTTTTATTGATTGATATTTTCATGATTTTGGAACTTTTGAATATATCCCTTGTTTTTTGGCCCATGCACCAATGTTTATTTTTTTATTTTTCTATTTAGACATTTAAGTATGTCATCCCTTCAAGTGTGTTAAATTTGAATATTCCCCTTATTTTTGGTATCCTTCAACCCATTTTATGTGAAATTGAGTGATATTATGTGTGTGATTGTTTTTTTGGGGATTTCACTATTACTTTATAGATGTTTCCATGATACATATCATGTATCTTATGGATTGATCTGATCACATACTACATGCATCATTAAAATATATATTTAGACATGTTACTCCTATATGCTACATGATTCATACACAAATTATATAGTTATCTTATTATTTTGAAGTAAGTTATCTATATAATTCTATTTCTATTTCCTCAAATGGGGGGATATTAGTGTCAAAAATTTTAATTTGATATGGTAAAATATAGGTTGAAAGAACCTATAACTAATTATAAAGGATATAACACTGTAAATTGAATGGGATACCAAAACTAGTAGAATATGATGTACCAAATAGCCTATATATAGCTAAATGGTATCCTACAAAAAATGAAACTCCAACCTATAGCTAAATAATTAACAAATAGTGCTCTTCTAATAAACTTCCATTTTGAAAATAACCCTATTACAACCAAGAATGCCCATAAAAATTCTACCAATATTCCATTAATTTTATGAAAAATAAATCCCCATATAGGATGAGATACATGTTGGGTCAATTATTCTCAATGTATTAGGCCACTTGACTAGAGGTTCATACTAGAAAATTGGGCCTTCAATCTTTTTATATTTTTATTTTTATGCACTTTGGTCCACCCATCCTTGTCTTTCATAGTTTCTGATTAAACTAGAATAAATATTTTAAGTGATTTAAGGGGTTGAGATTTATATTCTATTGTATCCTCCTCTAAATTTTCTACCCTTGGTATTTCTAACTATTGGTTAGCTTTCCTATAATTAGTTTTCACAAGGGTCTCCAAACCTAGATCCAACACCCCATTAGTTATAATGAGTGGACCACCCTTAGGAGAACCCTTTAGGTGAAGAGAAATGATAGGGTCCTAGCTATGGGTTAAACTCTCATACTTATCTGAAGTTGAATCAGACTCATCACTCTTATAATCTAGGCCATTCATAGTGAGGTGAGTATGGTATAAATTTATCCACCAAGAATTTCTCTTTTTCAAGTGAGGTTGTTGTAATATTTATTAAAATGGATTTATGTCTTGTATTAAATAAAATCCAATAGTGAAACATTAAGCCTTCATAATCAAGGAGTTGGGACCATGATTGATCACCTACTTATAGGATAATTTTTTTAGGGAGATCTTTTGAGGTGTGAATATTAACCAATATTATAGAAAAAGTGGTATGAGAAAAATTGGTATATGTGTGTGTTTGAAAAAACTTTCCAAAGGATTTTAATATGACTTTAAAGCTAGATGCAAACCATAACATGAGTCAAAGGTATAATAGTAGAAGCCAAAGGGGTATTTCATTTATAGTTTTAGTGAGCGAATTAGAATAAGAAGATCAAGGTTTCATGATTAAAAGATAATTATTTAGACTCCAAAATTGACTCTCAATGAATAACTTATCCTTAATAATATCAAAATAATAATAAAAAACATCTTGGCACTAGGGTAAATTTCAAGCCTACCTTGCAAAATGAGTTGTCATTACTCCAAGATCTAGACATGGAGATCTTATAGTTTTAGCTAGATATTTACAAATCTAAAGGTGATTACATTAGAATTAAAAAAAGTCATCATGGAATAACACCTCCTTGGCCTCCTCATCAAAAATCACTGTA
>JARHVA010003989.1:1472500-1497500 GCA_037957365.1 Torreya grandis | reverse complement strand
AATTCAAAATGTGAAATGAAATGCATTGTAGATATGTTGGCAACCTAAAATGGGTATTGGTGACTTAAAAACATGTTTTAATTTATAATATATGTAAATTAGAAACACAAAATAATATTTGTTCATATTTCATCTCAATTTTAAATTTTAATAGTAAGTTAAGTGTGAACTAGTGAGTTACTTGTAATTGTGATAAAAGTAAGAATATTGTTTCATTAAATCTACCATAACTTTATGATATTTACTTTTTTCTTATAATTGATTAGTTATAATTAACTTATTCCCTTAATAACATCTATTACCATTAAAAAGTGTTTCATAAATTATATAATTTATTCTTATTGTTCTTGGGGACTACCTTCATCCAAAAATTGTACATGGATAAAAAATTCTTTTTTTTAAAGGTTTACTAATATATGGCACCAAGAAAAAAAATTAAATTTTATAAAATTATGAATGAAACATATCATACTAGAAAATTTTATGAACATTTTACCCTATTAAATATGTGTTAAAGGTATTAAATAGATTGTTTTATTTTATGTTATTTTATCTAGTTTATTCTCACTATAATAGTTATCACTTTTTTAAAATGTTTGATAAAATTTAGGATGTTAATGTTTTTTTTTTTTTATAATTTTTAAAATTTGACCTTTTGGAGTAAAATCAAAGATTATACATTTAATTCATACCAAACATCCTCACATTAGATGACACTATGATAATGTATGAAATGTATCCATGTGGAAATATAATTTTAAGATGAGATTTGTACAGAAATATTAAATGGCATGTAAAGAAGTAACTTAGAGTCCATTTTCACTTAAGAGATATGAGAATTTGAACATAAACACAATATACATATTATACAAAAACTTTAATTTAATTATTACTACTTCTATAATAATGGAAACATAAATAAAATATTATGTATTTATAATAAATAAATAAAATAGTACATATTTATTTAAGCATAAATAAGCCCCATTTCTCACTTAAAACTATGAATAATAAAAAAAAAAATCACCCTACACTTTTTTTTAGGATTAAAGCATCAAACAATTGTATGACAAGCAAACTAAACTCATAATGATTCTTCCTCTAGTTTGGAATTAGTGGACATGATGTTAATGGTTCTATGGGTATTACATATAACACATTTTTTCAAAAAAGGAATATCCTTAGAAGTATATCACTAACACAATGGATAAAATAGAAATTAATCTATAAAATATGTTTCCTAATTCTCAACAAATTTTAATATAAGATAAATACATATTACTTGAATTTCAATGCAACTTAAACTCGTTGTATATATGTAGGCACCCCTTAAATCTGTATAGGTGAATTATGCATAGTTATGGATTCTAGAAACTCATGCATGTTTTGTCTATGAGTTTTTCCAATTTGACCTTGGGCATAAATTAGAGCTTAATGGCATTCAAATTGATACCAACCATTCTCATAGTAGACATCACATAATGATAATGTTTGGCATGTACTAATTTTAAAATAAAAGGATATGATGATCTTTTGATGAAAATATTAAATGAGATGTAAAAAAATTATTTAGAGTCCATTTTTGTTTAAGGGCCATTAAAATCACACCAAAATAAAAATAATATATATAGTGGATAAAAACCTTAAAATTAGTCACTACTAATTCTATAAAAATGGAAATAAAAATATAATACTATGTATTTTACATAAATAAATTTATGTTCAAGGATGAAAATGGATTGGTTTATTACTATTTCCTAGTTTCTTCTCATAGTGTAATTAATAGTTTTCAAAATTGTTTGATATAGTTTAAGGTTATTAATGTTGTTTTGTCTTTAATTTTTTCTATTTTTATTTTATTGTAAATTTATAAATATTCCCACTAGATTAATTATTCAACAATTATAATATGATCAATTACACTCATAATTATTCTTTTAATGATTTTTAAGTAGTGTTTAAAATTTTATATGTTTTATGGGAATTATAGTCATCTAAAATGCCATTTTAGTGTAGAGTGTCACTTGAGACCACCTTGTCCTAGCTTAGACCTAGACCTATATTAGGGTCTCTTTTGATATTTTTCTATCTTTAATGTGGTTCTAACCCATTTATAGACATACCAAAATAAACACTAAGCCATCCCCTATGTACCCAAGCCCCGTGTTCACCAACTTCTTCCACTTAGACATTACCATGACCCTTGATAAACTAGTGTATTGGACTATTGACCTAAGGACTACACTAGTGTCCCTTAGATCCTTATTCTCATAATGGATATCTTTACATTATTAAAACCACTCATAGGGTTGGCCTAGACCTATTTCACATCTTAAAAAATTCCAAAGTGCTATATAAAGGCCACTTTCAATCACCTATGCACTAGATGGAAATTAGATGCAAATAATAATAACTAAACTTAGAAAAAATTGTGAAAATCAAGGTCATTAATCACTATTCCGCCTTACTTATATATACACCCATATACAACAACCCAGATCTCAAATTAATTAGATTTTTAGTGTCAAGCCACACTCAAAGTGTATACACATGATATTTTCAAACTTTTATAAAATATTGATGTGTTTTATCTTGTAGTAACCTGTCAAGACTCAATCTATATGAGTCCATGACTTAAGGGGTGAATTAGGAAAGGGTTGGTCAAACCATTAGTGCTTCACATGATTTTTATCCCATTTTTCCACTTGATATTAATCCAACCAACCCCTAAAAACATACCCCTGAGCTTGGCCTCCTATTTTGCACCCTACTTTAGTTATTTATCATCTTCATTAGTCATTTACCTAACCTATACCCCTTTTTTAAAATAGTTTTCATGACTATTAGGCCACATAAACCTTTTATTCTTATTGAAAAAACTTATTAGGGACCTAGTTAGTTTTTGTCAATTATGATACTAGGTCAATTAGATTGACCTTATAGGCTGAAACTTATAAAAGGGTTTAGGGTTTGAACCACCTATATAAACACATTAATTTTTCCATTATTATAAATTAGGAAATATTTATTATTAATTTTCACTTATTTATAATCTACTCTTCCACCATTCTACTTGAGGATTCTTAGCTTAGGGTTTCTACTTAGAGAATAATCTTATTTTGTGGAGAAGTATTAGATGCTTTGGCCTTTCTTAGTGATCCTTAAAAACCAAAAAATCATATTTTGAATAACCTTTGGCCAAGGGAGATATTGATTCTTGATGGGTTCATATTCCAATTAAGTATTTCTAACTTTGCTCCTCTCTTTAGTAGATTGAAGTAGCATAAGTAATGGATTTTAAATAATTTCTCTCTCCCATGTATTAGGGTCTTACCTATACATATATTAATTAGGATTATATTATGAATGTTTAATTTTATGTTTACTAACCCCTAATTTGTGCCATAAGCTTTAGTGAACACTAGATTAGATTTTGTTTTACTTGTTCATTAGTTTAGTGAATATGGAAAAACAGGACCTAGTTAGGGTTACTACATAGTTTTGTTTGACTAGAGGAATTGGAACCCTCCCTATTGATGTTATTTATGGTAAGCTATTATTTGAGTAGTTCTAGTAGATCCATATTGGTTATGACCTCGATTATCTAATGTATCCCCAATTCTAAGTGTAAGTAGGATATATCTTCTTTGAGTTAAGATTGATTTATAAATATGTTGCATTTCCCATTATATACATTCTAGATTACTTGACATTAATCTAACCCTTGAAAGTTTCTTTCATGATATTCATTTATATTATTTTATTATTTATCTATATTTTTGATACTAGGTTGACCATGATGATATAGTTTTAACACTTGTGCATAGGTTTAACACATAGTCGCATCAAATTTACTATATTATCTCTATGAAGGTCTTCATCAAAAAATGTTAATGGATTGAATAGGTTGACATAATACTCTTATTCAGTCCTAGACAATAGACTATGTCAAATATACCATTGACTTAGTCTCTTAGTTAACATCTAGAATAACAAACTAAGTCATGCAAGTTGACTTAGTCTCACAGTCAACATTTAGATAATAAACTAAGTTAACTAGGTCAATTTAGCCATCTTAATAGACTTTAGCAAATAGGGTTTCATATAACTAGGTTGACCTAGTTGACTTAGTTGGTAAAACATTAAAGCAACATTCAAGGCACTTTAATGGAAATTTATAATCCTCAGCACCTTCTAACCCATCAAGGTTACTTTCTCTCTCTTTTAATTCAGTGCTAAATTATAGCTCTATTTGTGCAAGTTTATAATCTTTAAGAGTGCAATCTTAAAGCACACTAAGTTGACCTATTTGATTTAGTTTTGTATTCTATCTTCTATTCAAATTACTAAGTCAACTTGGTTGACTTAGTTCTTAATGACTCTTACTTTTACAGAATAGTAGTGACCCAATTAACTTTGATCTATAATGTTTACATATGGTTTCATCTGAACCCACTCTATACCATTCTTAATTTGGGAATTAGCAACTATATATTAGTAATTAATTCACATTTTTATTTTTAGTTGTTTGGATGCTTATATTAGATCACACAATCTAATTAGGTGTTTTTTTAAAATTTCAATTAGTTATACTAATTTTTCTCTTTTTTGCACACAATACCAAATCACACAATACTCAAAACACATTCAACATTTGTCTTTATAAGGCCTACCTACTTAGATTTCATCACCAAGGGGGAAGCCAAATTGGTTTTATGGCCAAGTATAAACACATGGATAATGGTATATATTATCAAAGCACCTAAAGTACACTTTTATTTCCCTCAAATTCCCCATTACTTTTCTAGTCCCCAATGAGATACAACTTCATGCAGATGATCCTCTTCTTCTTGAATAATCCATGGGGTAATTTGTTGTGGCCACTATAGAGGATATGATATATCCCACAAATTTTTATGTATGGGATACTTTTGGCCAACTATTAAAAAGGATTCCATCAAATTTTCTAAAAAGTTTACTCATTTCTATCTTCATGATGATTTAATTCATTCACCTTCAACTATTATTCAAACCATATAATCCCCTTGGCCATTCTCCATGTGGATATTATATCTCATAGTAAAATTACCTTTATCTCAAGATGGGCATATATTTATAATCATAACCATATAATATTTTACCAATTGGGTCAAGGATATGCCCCCTTTTAACATCACTAGTACCACCATGTCCAAATTTATCCTTAATCAAATCATCTACCACTTTAGTGTCCATCATACTATCATTTCAGATAATGGTGGTCATTTCAAAAATAAAGATGTCAAATATCTCTATGCTAAATTTAAAATCAATCATAAATTCTCCACATAATATCAATCACAATGTTATGGCTAGACTGAGGCCACCAATAAAATTATTAATAAAATTCTGCAAAAGACAATTCATGAAATCTGTATAGATTGGGACCTTCATCTTTATCCTACTTTTTGCACCTATCACCTAGCATACACAATGTCATTAGGGAAACACCATTCTCTCTTGTTTATGGTTATAAATCAATCTTTCCATTAGAATTCAAGATTCGATCTCTTCACATATATCTTCATGGTATCATAAAAAATGAATAAATATGGAAATCTTGCCTTCATGCTCTTGATCTCCTTAACAAAATCCATCTTTTTTCTTTACAAAATAATTGCCAATACAAGGACCATACTGATAAAAAAAATAATAAATGAGTTAACGTTCATACATTTCATATTAGTGATTTTGTCCTTAAATGAGACTACACTTATGATAAAGAAGGTAAATATGCCCAGAAATGATAGGGATCTTATTTACGTAAAGATATTATTGGTCCAAGTACCTATTTCCTTCAAAATAATAAAGGTCATATTTTCAAAGAGTGCATTAACGTGCACTTCCTCATGATGTACTTTCCTTCTCTTTATTTTCATACTTTTTACACACTTTTTGGCACCCCATGGGTTTCTCTTTGTGAGTTGTAGTGTAAGATCATGGATAGGACCTGGAATTCATCAAAAATACCCTCTTGTTTTTATTCCCTTTATTTTTACAATACTTTTTATCACCCTTATGGGTTTATATTTTATGAGTTGTAGTTTAAGACCATTGATAGGACCTAGCTTTCCTCATTAAATCACCATCTTTTCATTCCTTTTCTAGAATGTGTTGGTTTTGAGTTATTGATATTTTTTCTTAGCTTTAGATTTTTCCTATTTTGATAGATGAAATCTGCATAACAATTTGTGTTATCAGGTTTTCCTACATTTCCCTCATTCTTGTGATAAGGAATCATGCTTTACTGTTATTGTATCCTTCCTTTTTTTTCACCCTCTATCATATTTCTTATGATTTGAAGTAATCCATTTTTTTCATGTTTCATTCCTTTTGACTTCCTTTTATTTACTCCACATTAGATAAAATAAGGTTGAATTCAAGATATCACTTTTATTTCACCTAACTTTATGAGACTCTTAGACACCAATGCTCTTTAATTTCTCTTTCTTAGTATCCAAGTCCCACATATTCAAATGAATGTCATCTTTAGGACCCATGTTTGGTTTTCCAAATTGATATGGAGGAAAAATAAAAAATACATCAATAAAGTTAAAATCCAAATCATTCGAAACAAAATGAATTGATATACAAAAGGCAACATAAAAATCTCAAAAGTTAAAATCACACCAAAAGACATGATTATAAGCACATCTCCTATCTCTAATCGAAGCTCAAACTCGATAGTTGGCCTCACACTAGAGTTGAGGTCCATTAGGGTAAAATAGGATATTATATTAGAATAGGATAGTTCAAAAACATATATGGTACTACCTACTTTCTCATGCAAGTACCTAATCTTCACAGTAGACTAATGACTCTATAAGGGGTCTTGAGGAATAAGGAACATATTATGTGAAGGTTGGTCTATTTTAATTTTCATGCATATAGCCTTCATGGGATGATCTATATACTTAATTTGTTGACCTAAGAATTTTATGGATAGGATAAGTTCTTCAGAGTCCTTAAAGTTAGAAGTCCTCTTATTTTGACAAACCTAATTTGAGTGTCTTGAGTTTGATAAAGAGTTCTTCTACCTTGGTTTTTCTTTCATTCTCCCTCCACCCACTTCATTTCCCCCCTTGACAAGCACATGCAATTTAAACCTATTTTCCCTTTTCTATACTTACATCTTCTTCACATATTAAAAATATGCTAGTTCCACTTTGTTTTAGTTTTATCTATCCTTATAAAAAAATAATATGCTTGAGCAACTATGAATTTCTTTTGTTATACCATGACTCTACATTTATATATATATGCCTTAATTTATTTTTACCATTTTTCATTATTGTACCACCCTTTTTATGGACACTTGAACTCATTTCTAATTTCATAAACTTTTTCCATTATTGAGTGAGATTGGATTGTTACTTCTCACTCACCAATGTTTTTTTCTATTTTATTCACTTTTTTCCATTGATAATTGAGTGAAGATTGTTAATTCTCACTCATCAATATTGTTTTACTATTTTTTCTTGCCTAAGTTTATTTAAATAAGTATTGTTACTACTTTTACATTGAGGTTTGATTACCATCATTTTTGACATGTATCCTTGGTTTGAATTGGTATGTTTTTTCCTTTATTACTTAAGGTTTACTTTTTTGAGTTTTTCGATCTTTAGTGGCCTTGGATTTTTGGTTACCCAATAAACTCTAAATTTTGACTTGGTCATTTGGTCTAACATAAAACTTGTCATCCTAACTTGCCAAATTTATAAGTATGTCCCATCCACATACTACCAAATATCATGGCTTTCCTACATTTATTTGTTTTTTCTCATTAGTTTTGTATTATTAGGTTTGTCAAAAGCATTCTCTATGCCCTTCATAATCAAAACTACAAACACAATAGAAATCCATCTAGAGATAAAGGTAAGTCAAGGTACACATTACATTTAATTTTTAGTTATTTACCTTTCTATCATTTAACATCATGTTATTTTATGGTTTAAAATATGACAACATTTTTTTTATCCTTAGTGTTATATGTTGCTATGTTATTTTCTTGAATCACCATACTATGTTGCATTTTCATGACACATGATGAAATTTGAGTGGGGAATATGTATACACATAATATTTTTAAACTTTCTACCAAATACTGATACTTTTTATATTTTAAGAACTCATCGAGTCTCAATCTCTCTAAGTTCATGCCTTAAGGGGTACATTGGGAAAGGTGTGGGTATACCATTGGTGATTTATAAGATTATTGTCCCTTTTTGCCACTTTATATTAATTCAACCAGCTATTAAAAACATCCCCCTAAGCTTGGTATCCTCTTTTGTACCCTTTAGTCATTTACCATATTCATTATCCCTTTCCTTAACCTAAATCCCTTTTTGATAGTTTTCATGATTATCTCAAACACATCAACCTTGTATTCTTATTGAAAAAACTTATTAAGGAATAGGTCAGCCCATGAATGGCCTAGTCCATGACTTAGTTTTTTCTAATTATGATATTAGGTCAACTAGGTTGACCTTATTGAAATTTTGTTTAGAAGGTTTTAGGGTTAGATCCACCTATATAAACACATCCATTTCATCATTATTAGAGAGTAGGCAAGAGTTATTATTCATTTGTGCTTCTTTACAATCTACTCTTCCACCATTCTACTTACAAAGTTTTAGCTTAGGGTTTCTATTTGGAGAAGAATATTATCTTGTGGAGAAGTCTTGTATGTTTTGGAATTTCTTAGTGATCCTTACAAAACACAATAACCTCTTGTAAAGAACCTTTGGCCAAGGGAGATATTGAGTCTTGATGGTTTCATCTTCCAGGTAACTATTTCTAGCTTTTTTCCTCTCTTTAGTACATAGAAGTAACATATGTAATGGATTTTGAATAATATTGCTCTCTACATGCATTACAGTCTTACATATACATAGATTAATTTTGATTCTCTTATGCATGTTTACTAACCCCCACTTTGTGTCATAAGTTGTGGTGATCACTAGATTAGATTTTAATTTACTTTTTTATTATTTTAGTGAATATGAAAACATAGGACCTACTTAGGGTTACTACATAGTCTTAATTGATTAGAAGCTTTAAAACCCTCCATAAGGATGTTATTTATGGTAATAAATACCTTTATTAGGTCTAACAGATCCATATTGGTCATGACCTTGATTATCTAATGTATCTCCAATCAGAAGTGTAAGTAGGATCTATCTTATCCAAGCTAGGATAGATTTGTAGATATGTTGCATTTCCTATTTAGTACATAAATAATTCAATATGAAACTCATACTAGAATTTAATTGCACTTAAACCAACACTTAAATTGGGAGAACTACATTAGGATTGATCCCCTTTCGAGGTGTTTGTATGTAGGAAATGCTCATAACATGGGGTGTTGATGTCACTTCCATCCTACCTTGAAAACACCACTCTTTTTCTACTTGTGCTCCTCAAATACCTTAAAAAACATGGATTCCTAGGGTTTGGTATAAAAATTAATAAAAATAAGGATTGGATAATGAACTGTCATTTTTGCATATAGGTATAGACTCCCAAGGACTAGGTGAATGTACACATAGAAGTTCACTATCACTACTTTAAAAAGTACATTACCATGGTACAAAGGACACTTACATAGTGTGATATTATCCAAAGGACTAATCTATTGTCTAGGAGGCTTTTTAACTCCTAGTTCCTATCCATTACATATTACATAGTCCTTGCACTAGTTTTTAGCTTGTCACTCATCCTTCTTAGTTAGTTTATATCTAAGTACATCTCTTCTAGTTCATTTTTTATTTATAGACTAATCATAAAATTAAATTATTGTATAAATAAATGGATGTAAATATTACATATCTATTCCCTAATTTATTATTCTAACACTTTGGCAAACTAGGGTTTTACATTCCATAAATCCCTTAAAATTTAAATCATTTGATGAACCTAAATTACTTTGAATAGTGAAAAAAACCCTAGCCTTAAATGTTTATAGGGTCTGTATCATTATTATTATTAATTCCATTTATTATTATAACATTTTCAAATTTCATATATTCTATTATAGCATCCCTCTTTAATTTTGTTTACTTAATGCCATATAAAAAAGTAACATCTCTTCCTTTATTAACAAGTGTTAGGCTTAGTGCTAACCCTATTGATCATACCCAAATTCCTTACATTCAAGACTATACAATGGTTAAAGGACCAATTATAACCCCCCTCATTGATCTTCACATCTTGATTATATAGAATTTAATGATAATACATCAAAATGTGAGAAATACAATCAAGATATTGATGATACACAAGATAGAACTTAGGGTACACTCCCCCCTCCATCGATGATGATAATCTGATAATTAATAAAGATGATTTATTACAAAGTTTTAGTGATAGACTTTAATAAAAACCCCATGATCATGCATAGATTTTGAAATCTATATTAGAAATAAAGAACACATAACTTGGTCAATCCTTCAATTCTATAGACAAGAATATTATTACACATACTATGGGGATAACTTAGACTCTACAACAACTGAATACAACTATCTAACCCTCACCAATGGCACAACCTCTTATGTCTAGTATACATCCTTCCTCTTCATATGTACAATCACTTTTATAGGAAATAAATTCTCTATGGTCCAAGATGTTACATATTCAATAGGGTGCTACTAGAACATATTATGCCTTGGATTCCCATATACTCCTACAAACACATATGGCACAACATATAGTGAAAACTCCTTTACCTTAAAGATTTTTAGCACCTAAAATAACTCTATATGATTTTAAGGGTGACCAAGAGCATCATATTCATGATTTTCACATATAATAGTACTACATGTCTAATTATTATCCCTTAACTAAGTTATTCATTATACTTAGTGGGAATATCCACCAAAAACATCCTATCATATTCATATTATGTATGAAAACCCTCTCAATAATATCAATAGTGTTATTCATACTAAAGTTCCAACTAGATCTCTCATCACTTTCTCAAAGTCAAAGATCATCGATTATGACTCCAATTTTTATGCACTCTTTGGGCATGCTTACATTGATCATCATAATATTTAGAGTGTCATGGTTGATAATAGGTCAAAAATTAACATGTGTAATATGAAACTTATATAGAACTTGTATTATTTATAGTAAGGTATTTCTAAAATAGATATAGATATGCATGGATTCAGTGGTCATGTTTAGAGTTCCATTAGTAATATAGTACCTCCATTATAGGTTGCGTAGTGGTACATAGTTCCAACAGATTTAACATTTTATTGGGTATGCCTTGGATATATTAGCTTCAATCCATTCCATCCATTTTACATAAATTACTTAAATATATACATGTTAATCAGGTGGTTATAGTGGAGGGCCTTCCTTATGAATATCACTTACCTATTCCATAATTAGTTATACAATAGATACTAGTTATAAATTTAAACATATATTATATTATCACACCTCTAATATAAATTGATCCACTAATGAAAATGAGGTATACTCTTATAACATTACCATATATGCATAGTCTCCCATTATAATCTATATTAAAGATACCCCTACATTAGAGACATGTTGTGGATTCAAAGAGATTCTCTCTACCCTAATACCATCTAGATAAGTGTTGCAACATATATCACCCATGTTTTTCATAGCTTCTTCAACTATATGGGTCCCTAAGAACTCAATATATTCATAATCCCACTCCACAGGTAGTTTCAGCTATAAATCACTCAGTATATAATATAGTTCATAGATCTCTGATAACAACTCACATTGCATGTGCAGTCACTCTTCCCTTATTTGATACAGTACACCTTGATAGTGAGCCTCTTTTGATATGAATTTATTAATATGATTCTTCTTTAATTGTCCATAGTTTATCTTACCTTGATCCTTGTATATAGTTTAATTTTCAAGTTTCTTGCACATAGATTATACTCAGAAAACATGAAATTAATATAACATTTTAAGAAATACAAAAACATTCAAATATTTTATCATAAAATACAAATTTTATATTGTATACATTTCCATTTTTACATTCTTTCTATTTACCAAATACTACATATGTTATCTATGCTACTATAGTCATTTTTATCATGTATGCATGCTTCACTTATTCCTTTTGAGTGTTCACATATTAATATAGGACTTAGGTCCTATAAATAGATCTATATTTACTACTATCTACCTATTTGGGGCACATACACATACACATAGATTCAATATTAATACATCCACCCACTAGGGGCATCATACTACACAACTTTCAGTTTGTCAGGTTATATCTTTCTATACTCCATATTATAGATTTAGCATTGATTATATATTGATATTGATCATAATATAGTAAAATTTTTTACCAACTACCACTAATATAAACTCATATTATGTACATATTTTCTTTATATGGATTTATATCACTTGTGTATGCATAATTTCATTTCTAACTTTCCTAATCTATATTTGATTATGTCTCTTTACTTTGACATCTATTCAATGACATTTGAACATGCCATTTTTATATGGATCTAAGCCAATTATTTTCATTATGTGTACTATTTTGACATGTGATCATGTCCTTATGTGTAATTCTTTATTTTTTATGCATACATTTTCACATGTCCTTCCATGTGGATCTATGACAACCTTGCTTGCTCTATGTGTATGTGGATATACGAACATGTCCGTATATGTTTTTGCTTTCTCAAACTTAGATACATGTGCCCATGTCCCTTGTATTATGGCCTATTAGACTACTTTATGTGCCTCATGTGTTTATATGTATGATTTCATGTATGCATTATTGAAATGACATTTGTCTCTTGATTGTTACACTCACATCCAGTTTTTGATGCCATGAGGGACCTCATTAATATTACATTCATCCTTGGGTTCCTTGATGTAAATCATTCTCTATTCCCCTAGGTAGTTACTTAGATTATACTCAATTTTTTTTATTTATATACATGATTACATTGTTATATCTATATATACAACCTTTTGAATGCTACATATAACATACATCATACATTACCAACGTATGCTCATACTATCTTACATTCTAATGTCATGTCTACACATTATATTAGTTTATCACACATATATCATATTTTTTAAGTATAACGCACATGATACATAGATCTTATTTTGAGGATAGTTATTACAGAGGTTAAACAACTCCTATAAAAAAAGATGGAATGCATAGGAGTTTGTAAAATTTATTAGGCCATCCTAGTGCACTTAGAACATAGTTTTTAAAATGTAGACATAACATGTAGAGTTCAGATTCAAGAAAACATAGTGAGAAATAGTCATATATTGATAAGTCTCAGTTTTACACAAAAACATTGTTGGTAAATAACATGACATAGAGGACACTAGTGTAGTGCACTAGTGACCATGGGAATGCATTAATATCTAGTATACCTATAAACAAAAAAATCTATAATTTATATAAAGGTACAATAGGTACAGTCTAGGTTTCCATAGTTTTAGTCATAGATTATCAAATATGCTTAGTTTATGCTCATTTTTACATAATATTAAATAGGTTTACTCATATTTGGTTCATCATGCATAACATGATCACTCCCATTTCAATTTTAGATACTCAAACACAAATCATTATGACTTATCCAAAATCCATATGCATAGTTGTCAGAATTGGGGGCATGTGCACAACATATTGGTCCTATATATTTAGTTTGGTGCTAGTAATATTAGGTGGAATGGTAGTTTCATGTCATTATACACGTTATTACTCTAGAAAAATTTATACTATTTTTACACTAGATTTATGCCTTATTCCATTTACAATGGTTCATATTATCGAGTAATCCTCGAGTTACATTCATGGGTGCCTAAGTGTCCCCTGAGTTTTTTTACATTTTAGATTTTTTGAGTGGACCTAGAGCCATCCTAAATAGTTTTAATTATACCACACAAATTTAGTTACATTACACAAAATGTATTTTATATTCATCTAATACACATGGGTAAGCAATGATGGAGTCATAACTTGTGTTCTTCAACCACCTACATAAGAGGGTTGGATAAACCATTAGTCAAATCCAATTTATTAAATATCATGATCCATTGATTATAGGTGGGAAATGATGAAGTTAAGGCCAAACTAAGTTCTTGAGACACCCACAAATTAATATTGATAAATCCATCAACTTAGTCCAAGTTATTCATAATTTGATCACCATCTACACACACAAGATGTCACTAAGTTTTAGAATTGGTCCACATACCCAAGAGGTGTATTCATTGCTTTACTATTTCTCTCATATATTTAATTATTTTTTTATTTTATTTTTATTTTTATTAAGGAATGATTTATTCATGTTTCATTTTTAAGACACACAATGGAACACGCTTCATAAACTTAGACCCAGATTCATGTATTTCACCTCTTAGCTAAGTCTAAGTACATTTATTTTACTTTATCATAGTAATTTCACTTTATTACATTTATAGGATAAAAGGGGGGATTTTACTCATCTAAAATGTCATTTTAGTGTAATGAGTGTCACTTAAGACCACTGTGTCTTATTTTATCCCTAGACCTATCTTAGGGCCTCTTTTGATCCTTTTATAGCTTCCTTATGCATCCAACCCATTCCCAAACATACCAAATAAGAACTAAGGAATTCCCTAGGAAATCATGCCCATTATTCACCAGCTTATACCACCTATACATTAGTGTGACCCTTTGGACACTAGCACAATGCATTATTGACCTAGGGATTGTACTAGTGTCCCTTAGCTCCTTCCTACCCCAATTGATATCTTTACATTCCTAAAATCACTCTTAAGGTTGGATTATTTATTTTTAACCTCTTTAAAATAACCATAATGCTATATATAGACCAAGTTCACTCGCTATCCACTCAATGTAAATCAAATGTAAATACTCATAAACAAACTCAATAATAGTTGTGTAAATCAAGGTCATTGATCCCTATTATGGCTTCTTATTGCATACACCCATATACATTACCCCATTAATTATATTACTCAAATTTCTAGTCTCAAGTCATAATCAAATCACTCAAACTTACATTATATTATAACTCACTTGCACTTGACCTAGTACTTACATTGGAAGAACTACGTTAGGATTACTCCCTTTTTAGGGTAGTGGCATGTAATCAACACTCAACACATGGAGTGTTGAGGTCACGTCTATCCTACCCTACTAATGCCACTCTTTTTCTACTTATTCTACTTAAATAACCTAAAAAAAATGGAGGTTTAAGGTTTGGCATCAAAATCAATCAAAATAGGGAACAAATAGTGAACCAACATCTATAGGCATATACTCCCTAAGACTAGATAAAGGTACATCAAGAATTTCACTATCACTGATACAAAAGGACAATACTATGGTATTGAATAAACTAGCATGGTGTACTATTATATAAAGGACTATGTTATTATCTAAGAGGGTTTATGACTCTTAGTTCCTATCCATGACATCTTACATAGTCCTTACACTATTTTTTATCATGTCACTCATCTATCTTGGTTAATTTATAGATAAGTGTATATTTTGTAGTTCAATTTCTATTTATAGAATAATTATAAAAGTCAATTATTATAAAAATTAGTGGTTGTAATTACTACATATTTATTCCTTGATTTATTATTATAGCACTTTAATAAACTAGAGTTTTACATTCCATAAATCCCTTAAAAGTTAAATTAGGAACCATGTAGAATGGATTTATTCAAATAAAATGATTTATTTATAAGGATCTAACAAACACAATGGATAAAATATAAACTATTGTAAAAGAGACACCAAATTATTCCTAACCAATTATAAAATAAGATAATTAAATATGCTCTAATTATTAATGCCAATAGAAACATATTTTAGACATGTAGTAAAACCTAAAACATGTGTGGGTGAATTGTAAGCATTTTTTTAATTTCCAATATAATTAAATTTAAAATAGGAAATAATTTTTCTAGTTGAAAATAAAATGGTATATTCATCCATAAACTTCATCCTATAATTCATAACCAATTGTAATATTAGATTACTATATGTATTGATTCACAATGTGATATGAAGTGCATTGTAGATATGTAGATAACCATAAAAAAATGTATGAGATAAATACACCTTTTTATTACGTTTAAATGTAAATTAATAATAATATATGAATTTTTGTTCATATTTTATCTCAACATAAGTCATGTGAAGATTATAAGGAATTTGAAATATTTTAAAAATAATGAGAACACATTTTAAAATAATCCTTGTTATATTCATAATTAGCTTTTACATTTTATAAAGACATTGTAAATGCTTAATTTTTTTATCGGGTAACTTTTCCTAAAAATCTTCTAAAAAGGAGAGGTAGTTAAATTATGCAAACAACACAATTATCCATTTTTGTAAGATAAATGGATAAAACTTGTGTTTATTATTAATCTCACTCAAAATTTGTAGATTAAAATTTATAAAATCCATATATCTTGTAAAGGATTTAAAAACACAATGGATAAATTAGAAAGCACTCTAGAAATGAATTATTTTATTCATTAATCAATTGTTAAGTTTAGAGAACTACAAATTCCCTAACTCATAATGACATATAAAATAAATTTTAGATATATAGGCAATCCTAAAATGGGTTTAGGTTAATCACACACATACTTTAATTTTTTATATATGAAGATAAATTACATACATAAATTTTTCAATATACTTCTAAAATCTAAATTAATAAGTGGTCACTAACTATAAATAAATCCTTTAACTTGTTAAAAATAATGAAACTAATATTTAATTATAAATATTATATTATCTTATTTTAACATCAACATTTATTAATTATAAATATGTGTTGATTTTCAATATAAACATAAACACATTATAAATAGGTATATAATACTATAATAACTACCAGTGAATTTGACACATTTATTATTTGAGCATATACATAGAAGTTCTAGAATAAATCTAAAAATATAGCTAATTAAATGATTTTTATTTTTTAGGTTTTATTTCTAAAAGAGTCATTCAATACTCTAAAAATATAAAAGAATGCATGATGGATAAAAATAAGTAGGAAAACAAAATTACCATGATTATTGTAGTTGTATGGGTGATATAAATAAAATATAATTCATTTGCATAAATTTATATGGCTAATTACATTGGTTAAATTTTAGGTTGTACATTTCCCCCCACTTTATTCTTGTGATACATAATATTACAAGAATAAATGACATGCAAACCTAAGTGTGTATACACACTTTGTCTTTATCATGGAGATTTGTATGCCTCCTTGTTGAGGCATGTGGATAAGTAATAATCATGTATCAAATTAAATTTATCAAGTCTCAATTTGAAAATAAATAAATATGCTTGATTTGGAAATATTATATGTTATAACCCTCATAGATTTCTATAGAATTCTTGAAGTGATGGTGACTAACAAAGAGATTCGCTAGAGTGTAACTAAGACATGGGGTGTTGCTATGCTCAAACATGTCTCACTTTATAAATTAAAAATAAGAGGTGGGAATGAATACATGTCTTGATAAATATAAACCAAGTGGAGCATCCTTAATCTCAAGTGTGGCCCACATTCAAAATATGAATCACACCACTACATGTGGATCTAGATTTGAAATGTAAATTCTTGAAACTTAGAAAAGAGAACTTAGATTTTCTTATAGTAGATTGTACATGAATGCATATCATGCCCCATATAATATATAGAGTGTTGATTTGATATATTTATAAATTTAATTATCTTTACAAAAGAGTATGTTTCTTAAGTTGTTGAAAGAGTGGAGTACATAATAAAGTTGAATGCCCCCAAAATATGAAAATTCTAATATTTAAACATTTTAAACTGCCAAATCTGAAATGCATTATTTATTAAATCTTGGAGATAATCACATTATTATACCTTCATTTTGATATGAGGGTAATTACCTAAAAATCACTTATCTCAAAGTAAAAAGTGAGAACATTTGTCAAAGATATAATCATGCAAGAGCATTTTGCATATTTGAATTGTATTGGAATCATAAAGTTGTAACATTGAAGAATATGAATATATTATATATTCCATTATGTCATGAAAGTTAAATATAACATTGAAGTAGTGTATGAAGAATGAAAATAAATTTAAAGTGTTGAATATGTATTATATTCATATTATTAAATAGATGATACATTGACACACATAAGTAGTGTGTGAATGATATGTATCATAACACCATAGATATAGGTAATAGATATGTAGTAATTCATAATAAGAATCATGGTACCATAGTATACAATGTAGAAAAAGTCACATTGTCATGCCAAAAAAAAAATTGACCCCAAAACACATGTAATTTACTCTTATTTACTTAAGTGAATGATTGATCAATTATTTGTCCATTCTTGCATAATAATTTATTTATTTTATATTACCAATGTGAAATAAAAGGGTGAATGGGATAATTATAATATGATTTGTTTAATTCAATTAATTTATACCAAAATGCTTCCTTAGGAAGTGAAATATTAACACATTAGATTAAGGATATTATCCAATGTGGTTTTATAAAAAATTCACTTAATGTCTATAATAAGGAAGAGGGATAAGTCAAGTTTGTATGATTCTAAAATTATAAGGATTATATTAATTATATTTTATGTATTTGATATTCCAAGAAGACATTTAAACATACATCTTATAGCCAACACACACACAAGTGAAAATAATGGTGAACAAAGCAAAAAATTACTTTATAAAGTGGTTATCACCTTAAGGCTCACCAATGGAGTGTCTTTAATAACACTATACAAACTCTAGTCTTAAGGTCACACAAAAAAATGAGAGTTACAAAAGTATATTTATCTCAGGATGTTAATATTAAACTAAAGCAACATAAAATAAATGGATTATTAATTACATATAAATCAATATCAATTTTTATTTAATTAGTATTAAATATAAAGTAACTCCAAATGACAACATATAATACAAACATAAAGGATTATAAAAAGCAAATTGTAACCTAGTGTATGACCTAGAACTTTGCCACTCCCTTAACTTGGGACTACTACATATCCTCTCCATGGAATGAAGATCTGATGTAGTTATCCTTACACTAGTGATTTACTCTTTCATAAGGTTCCATTATATAAATAGGGTTGAAATTCCAATCCATCAAGGGATATAATACATCACTCATAGAAAACCTAAAGTTCAATGCATATACCCAGTAAAAAAAAGACACAACCAAAGGTCACTAATAATAACACACATTGGCATCCCAACACGTGTGTGATTACCCAAATAACTCTCACATGATTACAAAATCCAAATTCCAACATGACAAACAACCTATGTTTTATTGGATTAATGAGGCCAAAGTCTCAACAATATTTAGCTTACACTCTTTGAAGAAGCTCTGTCTCTTGAGCAGGTATCTAAAGGTGAATAAAGTCATGATGAAAGAAAATGAGATCACTTAAAAAATAATCAATGAAGATAAATACCCCAAAACATATATACATTTGAGCATACCACATAACTAGACACATAAAAAATAAAAATAAATTCAAATGAAAAAATTTACTTTATAAAGTTAAGTGAATTATTATTTATATAATTAGCACTGATGATCTAATAAAAATTTTCTAATGCAAATAATGAATAAGGAACTCTAGATGTAGAAATAATGGACATAATTTGTTGAGTTACAAGTTTCCCACCTTAAAATCATTTGTTTCAAAGGATAAAATATTTCAAGAAGATTTGAATTAATAAAATACAACAACTAGATACTGACATAGAATAATGGTCCTATATTACAATTATTTTATTTTATCTATAATGAAGTATATATAAATTTATATTATTGATAAATTTTACATAATTTTTTTTAAAAATATAACTATTTATATATAATATATTTTTATAGGGCATTCTAAATGCAGTGTGGATTAAACACACTTTTTTATGCTAAATATTAAATAAATATTTGAAATGAAAAAAGTATTTCTTAATTAATTGTAAATAAATAATTTTACTTGTTAAAAATAAGAAAATTAATCTTTAACTATAAATATTCTATTATCTTATTTCAAAATCAACGTTTATTAATTAAAAATATGTGTTGATTTTCATTATAAACATAAACACATTATAAATAATTATATAATCCTAAAATAATTACCCTTGAATTTGACACATTTATTATTTGACCATATACATATAAGTTCTATAATAAATCTGAAAATATAGCTAATTAAATGTATTAGAATTTGTAGGTGTTATTTCTAAATGAGTCATTCAATACTCTAAAAAGACAAAACAATGCATGATGGATAATAAATAAGTAGGAAAAAAATACCATGATTCTTGTAGTTGGATGGGTGATATAAATAAATTATAATTCATTTTCATAAATTTTTATGACTACTTACATTGTTTAAATTTTATTTTGTACATTTTCCCCCATTTTATCCTAGTGATGCATAAAATTACAAGAATAAATGACATGTTAACCTGAGTGTATATACACACTTTGTCTTTGTCATGGAGATGTTCATGCCTCCTTGTTGAGGGATGTGGATAAGTAATAATCATTTATCTAATTAATAGTGATAAAATCTAAATTTTAAAATTAATAAATATTCTTGAGTTGGAAATATTATATGCTCTAACCCTCATAGAGTACTATGTAATTCTTGAAGAAATGGGAACTAAAAAATTGATTCTCTAGAGTGTAACTAATACATGGAGTGTTTCTAAGCTCAAACATGTCTCACTTTATAAACTAAAAATAATAGGTGGGAATCAATAAATGTCTTGATAAATTTAAACCAAGTGGAACATTATTAATCTCACGTTTGGTCCAATTTCAAAAGATGAATCACACCACTGCAGGTGGATCTAGATTTGAAATGTAAATTATTAAAACTTAGAAAAGATAATTTATATTTTTTTATAGTACTATATTGCACATGAATGCATATCATTCCCCAAATAATATATATATTTCCAATTTGATATTTTTAAAAATTTAGTTATCTTTGTAAAAGCATATCTATGCTCAATTTGTTGAAAGAGTGGAGTACTTAAGCAAGTTGAATGCCCCCAAAATATGAAAATTATAATTTTAAAATATTTTAAACTACCAAATATGAAATGTATTATTTTATAAATATTGGAGATAATCCAATTATTATACCTTCTTTTTGATATGAGGGAATTACCTGAAAATTATTTGCCTTGAAATAAAAGGTGAGAACATTTGTCAAAGATATAATCATACAAGAACATTTTGCATATTTAAATTGTATTAGAATCATATAGTTGTAAGATTGAAGAATATGAATGTATTATATCTTGAATTATGTCATGTAAGTTAAATATAATATTGATGTACTGCATGAATCATGTAAATAGCTTTAAAGTGTTGAATATGTATTGTAGCCATACTATTCAATAGATGATACATTGAAACACATAAGTAGTGTGTGGATGATATGTATCATGACACCATAGATATAGGTAATAGATATGTATTAATTCATAATAATAATCATGGAACCATAGTATACAATGTATAAAAATTCAAATTGTCATGCCAAAAAAAATTGTCCCCAAAACCCTTATAATTTATTTTTGTTTACTTAAGTGAATGATTGATCAATTATTTATCTGTTGTTGCTTAATAGTTTAATTCTTTTTTTATTACCAATGTGAAATAAAATTTTGAATCACATAATTATAATATTATTTGTTTAATTCAATTACTTTATACCAAAAGGATTCCTTAGGAAGTGAAATACTAAAACTTTAGAGTGAGGTATTTAACCACTATTGTTTTAGAAAAAATTACTTAATGTCTGTAATAAGGAAGAGGGATGAGTCAAATTAGTATGATGCCAAAACTCGAAGTATTATATTAATTATATTTTATGCATTTGATTGGATGATAAGACATTTACACATACATATAAGAGCCAACACACACACACACACACACACACACACACACACACACACACACACACACACACACACACACACACACACACACACACACACACACACACACACACACACACACACACACACAGTGAAAATAATGGTGAACAAAGCAACAATTTACTTTATAAAGGGGTTATCACCTTAAGGATCACCAAGGGAGAGTCTCAAATAACACTATAAAAACTCTACTCTGAAGGTCACAAAAAAAATGAGAGTTACAAAATTATATTCATCTCAGGATGTTAATATTAAACTAGAACAACATAAAATAAATGGATTATTAATTACATAAAAATCAATATCTATTTTATTTAATTAATATTAAATATAAATTAACTCCAAATGAAAACATATAATCCAACATAAAGGATGATGAAAAGGAAACCTTAACCTAGAATATGATCTAGAACTTATGCCCCTACCATAACTTGGGACTCCTACATATCCTCTCTATGGAATGAGGATCCGATGTAGTTCTCCTTGCACTAGTGATGCCCTCTTCCACAAGGTTCCATCATATAAATAGGGTTAGAATTCTAATCCAACAAGGTATATAATACATCATTGACAAAAGACCTATATCTCAATAAATCTACCCAAACAAAAATGACATAACCTAAGGTCACTAATAATAATACATATTGGCATCCCAAGGAGTGTGTGCTTACCCAAAGAACTCTCACATGATTACATACTCCAGAGTCCAACATGACAAGGAACCTATGTTTTATTGGTTTGATGAGACCAAAGTCTCAATAATATTTGGCTTACATTGCTTGAAGAAGCTCTACCTCTTGAGCAGGTATCTAAAGGTGACTAAATTAATGATGAATGAAAATGAGCTCACTCAAAAAATAATCAATAAAGGTAATTACCCCAAAACATCTATACATTTGAGCATACCACATAACTAGACACATAAAAAATAAAAATAAATTCCAATGAAAAAATTTACTTTATAAAATAAGCAAATTATTATTTATATAATTACCCTTGATGATATAATAAAATGTTTCTAATGCAAATAATTAGTAAGAAACTATATATGTAGAATTAATGGACATAGTTTCTTGAGTTACATGTTTTCCACCTTAAAATCATTTGTTTCAAAAGATAAAACATTTCAAGAATATTTGAATTAGCAAAATACAACTAGATACTAACATAGAATATTGAACACACACACACACACACACACACACACACACACACACACACACACACACACACACACACACACACACACACACACACAAACACAGAAGTACACAACATAACTATTTTTAAATTCCTTTTAAATCTATAATGAACTATAAATAGTTTTATAGTCTTCATAAATTTTACATAATGTTTTTTAAAAGTATATAACTATTTTATATAAAATATATTTATAGGCCATTCTAAATGTAGTGTG
The DNA here is from genome assembly GCA_037957365.1 of Torreya grandis. Classification (NCBI taxonomy): domain Eukaryota; kingdom Viridiplantae; phylum Streptophyta; class Pinopsida; order Cupressales; family Taxaceae; genus Torreya; species Torreya grandis. The sequence goes on along the minus strand of JARHVA010003989.1, from coordinate 1,474,028 downwards.
GAATAAACACACTATTTTATGTTGAAGATGAAATAAATATTTGAAATGACAAAGGTATTTTTTAATTAATAATAAATGAATCCTTTAAATTGTTAAAAATAAGAAAATTAATCTTTAATTATAAATATTATATTCTATTATTTTAAAATCAACATTTATTAATTAAAAATTTGTGTTATTTTTCAATATAAACATAAACACATTATAAATAGGTATATAATCCTAAAATAACTATAATTTAATTTGACACATTTATTATTTGAGTATATACATAGAAGTTATATAATAAATCTGAAAATCTAGCTAATAAAATGCTCTAGAATTTTTAGATGTTGTTTCTAAATGAGCCATTCAATACTCTGAAAAGACAAAACAATGAATGATGGATAATAAATAATTAGGAAAACAAAAATGACCATGATTCTTGTAGTTATATTGGTGATATAAATAAAATATAATTCATCTATATAAATTTGTATGACTACTTAAATTGGTTAAATTTTAGTTTGTACATTTTCCCCCACTTTATCCTAGTGATGCATAAAATTACAAGAATAAATGACATGCTAACCTGAGTGTGTATACACACTTTGTATTTATCATGGAGATGTGCATGCCTCATTATTTAGGAATGTGGATAAGTGATAATTATTTATCTAATTAAGAGTGATCAAGTCTCAATTTGAAAAGAAATAAATATGCTTGAGTTGGAAATATTATATGTGGTAACCCTCATAGAGTACTATGTAATTCTCGAAGAGATGGGAACTAACAAAGTGATTCTCTAGAGTGTAAATAAGACATGGAGTGTTTCAAATATCAAACATGTCTCACTTTATAAACTAAAAATAATAGGTAGGAATCAATACATGTCTTGATAAATTTAAACCAAATGGAGCGTTATTAATCTCAAGTGTGATCCAATTTCAAAAGATGAATCACACCACTATAGGTGGATCTAGATTTGAAATGTAAATTATTGAAACTTAGAAAAGATAATTTAGATTTTTTTAGAGTATTAGCTTTTACATAAATGCATATCATACCCCATATAATATATAGAGTGCTGATTTGATATTTTTATAAGTTTGATTATCTTTTCAAAAGAGTATGTATGCTCAAGTTATTGAAAGAGTGGAGTACATAATCAAGTTGAATGCCCCAAAAATCTTAAAATTATAATTTTTAAACATTTTAAAATGCCAAATATGAAATTTATTATTTTTGAAATCTTGGAGATAATCCCATTATTATACCTTCTATTTGATATGAGGGTAATTACCTAAAAATCACTTATCTCAAAATAAAAAGTGAGAACATTTGTGAAAGATATAATCATGCAAGAGAATTTTGCATTCTTAAATTGTATTGGAAACATAGATTTATAAGATTGAAAAATATGAATATATTGCATATTTTATTGTTTCATGGATGTTAAATATAACATTGAAGTAGTGTATGAAGCATGCAAATAGATTTAAAGTGTTGAATATGTATTGTCACCATACCATTGAATAAATGATACATT
>JARHVA010003989.1:1370000-1467500 GCA_037957365.1 Torreya grandis | reverse complement strand
AATTAGAGTGGTCTTTTATATTCTATCCTACATGTTTCGAGATTTAGAAAGGGTTAAGTCAAAGAAAGTAGCTGACAAAAGCAGTGAAATAGTTATGTATCCCCTAAACTCTAGATGATCAACAAGTGATAACTATCTAGGAGCCCAAGAGGTCGAGGCAATTGGCGGAAGTAGTGAAATTTCACCATGGGATATGAGATTTGGATGATCACCATGTGCTGACCATCCTAAAGTCAAAAGCTTGAATTAGTCATTATAACTTCAAACATAGCTTCATAGCCTAGATATCTAGATAATTACCATGTGGAAACCATTTGGGAGCCTAGAGCTAGTGGGAAGGCAGTAAGTAGTGCATGATCCCCTTATGTCCCTATATGCCTAATATGGCACAATGTGGTACCATCCCATAAGATAAGGACCATGTGGATAGGTTTCAAAGGATAGGTAAGCTCTAGGGTCCAAGTTTATCTAGATGGTGTTGTGTGGCACCATCCCATAACTCCAAAAGGCTAGAAACCATACACGAAGTCTTGTGGAAACATAGTGAATCCTGAAGGCCCAAATTAAGGAAACATGGAATCCAATCGATGATATGGAATGATGAATGGAAAATAAAATGATACTAGATGAATGATAGGTTGAAATGATGATGTTGAAAGCATGATGGGATTAAATTTGATGGCCCACCTGGTCATTAAAAGGCCATCAATGCCCAAAAGGGACTATATGTTCAATATGAAAGTGAAATAAAATGGAAGTTGGATTCCTACAAATAAAATTGATCATGGAACATAAAAATTCATCCCAAACTTTAAATAAAAGAGAAAAATTTAAGATGAGTCAAATTATGTCATTGATCATGAGTATGGCATGTGTAGTTGAAATATTACAAGAGTGTATGAGACAAAACATTGAATTTATGAGGAAATCTAGATGTTGAACAACACATTAGTAATGGTAGTCCCAAGAATATTATAAGAACATAAAAATATCATGCCTCTGCTAGATGGTGCTAGTCGTATAACTGAACTATTGATCATGCACATGTTTTATGGGACACACCAATCTGAGTTAGACAATCATCTTTACAAATTTAATGATCTTTATATATATAAATATATCTATATATATATATATATATGTATATATATACACACACACACACACACAAATATAAATAGATAAATATATTTAAATATAAATATATAAATAAATATCTATATAAATATAAATATATATATCTATAACCATATATAAATATATTTATAAAAATATTTGCATGGCATATGATCTTATGTGACAATCACAAGCTTAAGCAAATAAACAAAGGAAACCTTATACCTCCCTTAACCACCGATCTTCTATTGCATGCTTTACACTTCATGGAAAAAGTAATATAAATGTGTGAAGGAATCCATGATTCCTCTTCAATGCAAATCAATGTTGGGCATAGACTTCATACAACAAACTTCACAGAGAAGTTAAATGTATCTTGGTAAAGCCTATTTATGGTTGCATATGATATTTTTGACCTGATAGCTTTCATTATTTTCCATTTCATTTATCCTTGGAGTGTTGAGCTTGATGTAGATGATGGTGTAGGGTTTAGAGTGGTGATGGGGTTGGGGTGTGGGCTGCATTCAACGACCATCCAAGGAAGAATACTTGAAGGAAGAATGGTGTTGTTAGGGAGGTCACTGACATGGGGGAATTAAAGGATAGGATAAATAAAATAATGGGGTTGTAGGCCTATATTTAGCTACCAATATAGAAGAAGGCATGGGAGGTAGATGAGAGAGATAATAATAAGAGTTGAGAAAGGGTAGAGATGGGTGTCAAGGTGTGGAATGGACACTAATGCTACTAGTATGGTGTCAAGGAGAGAGACAAAAGCTAAACAAAAATGTTACAATTATATATTTGAGGCATGTAAATCCCCCTATTATTTATATTCTAGTAAATAGACTTTATTTTGAATTTTCAACCCCTATTGAGAAACCTATTAGGGTATACACCCATGTTGGTATGTTGGTTGTACCCACATGGATCTACGCCTTGGCAAGGTGCATGAGGGATTTTGAATGTGTGATCTGTATGCTAGAAAACTATTATTATGTCCTGGGTTTTGCAAATGAGTGACTAGTTTCTTAAATTTAATATTCGAAAATGAGTAGATGGCTATAGAAAAAATGATTTATGGGTTGCATTATGTTTGAGAAACCAAATTTATTGCATGCTTAAAATTGAGGGTTGATTTCAAAAATTTATGTGTGGTTTCATTATACACTAATGATATGGTAAATATCTCATATTAATACTTGGAAATAAAACTAATTTGGTTAGTTAGAAAATTGATGCTACATATTCTCAAGTCAGATATTTTCTTTGATCATAAAATTTAGTAGGTATATTCACATTTGATACCTTGCATTCCTATTGAAAACCCTATTTGAAAATTGCCATAATGATTAAGACTTCTCATATGCCTACGCATGTAATACTAAAACCTATTAGCATAGACTCCCATTATTAAATTATGTTATTTATATATTTAATTTTGAGTTGTATTTACTACTTGTATGATAATATTGTAGCTTAAATCATCAATTGTGATAGCTAACACTAGAGTTTAACACATAGGTTGTTTTACCTATTGTGTACCCATATTATTCTTGCATGGTTCTTTACATATAATAATTTTTTATTTGAATGGGTACTTGTTTTACCTGTTGTGCATCCATATTATGCTTTCATGGTTATTAATAAATAATACTTTCTTATTTGAATGAAAACTCGTTAGTTTCAATGTTATTACAGTTTATATGTTGGGTATGCAAGAAATTGTTAGGATAAAATAAAACATAGATTTATCCACAAATTGCATACAAGAGAAACTATGAAATGAATTAATCAAACATATAGAGAATAATCATAAACATGCACAAAATAAGAGATACCAAATTTAATGTGGGTCACCCAAGATGGGCTACATCTACCAAACTTGTCCAGTATATTATTTCTAATAATACAAGGGAGAAACAAATCTTGCAACAAAACCTATTACATCTCTATAACTTCTCTACCTCCTCTCTATGTATAATAATCTTTTTTTTCATCTCAACCATGTATCAATACATTTTAGGGTGAAAAACACCTAAACATAACCTCTACCATCGGATCTAGAAGCCTTTTAATCAATGGCTCAGATTGACTACAAAATGATAATTTTACAACCTTGCAACCCCCCATGCCATCAGGTATACAAATAATGGGATCCAAAACCTAACTGAAATAACATCATAATTTTAACCTCTAATCCTAGAATACAATCAAGCTCCACATCTAATAATCTCCCACTTGGATACTAATTGTAGCAACTCCACCACTATTGCATCCACTGTACTGTCTGGACCAGATAAGTTTATTAATTTAATTATCATCCATGAAGACCAATTGAAGATGTACAAATATTCAATGTATCTCTTGTAACTACCTTGGTCATCATATCCATAAGATTTTTATTCTTATGTATCTTCTCCAATTTTAGTTGGTCTTCCTCTATCACTGAACAAATGAAATGATACCACAACTGAATATGTTTTGTTCTAGAGTAAGTCCAAAGCCGGTCTAGTTTTATGACATTGTAGCTAGCCTAATGGCTGAATTGACATTCTAATGAGTCATGGCCTTTTTGGTTAAAATCATTTTATGCTCCTGAGATATGAATTTTTAATGAACCATTAGTGTGAATAACCTTGGTTGGGGAATTATTTAACATAATTTTGATTAGGATATCTCATGCCATGACAATTTTTTCTAGCTATTGGGCCATATGTGGTGGGATGGCATTTATGAATTGATGGTGCATTGGTGTAATAGCCTTATGTTTATGAATCATGGCCTTATATTTTTATGGTTAGAAACCTAAACTAGTCCTAATTTATGAGAACATGAGGTTCTATGCTTATAAGTTTTATGTGAGTCATCTTGGTAAAAGGTTGATGTTGGTTACACATAACCTTACATTTTATAAGGTTGAAATGGACCAAGGCTTGCTTTATTGGCACCTTGGTCCCCCTTTTTTTGAACCATAGTACCAATTATGGTATCTAATTGTAAACAAGAAAATTTATTTAATTTTAGCTAATGAGATAACGCATTATTGGGTAGAATCCCACCATTTTTCATCATCCTCATTAAGGATATACATGGAATGTAGTGAATCTCCTTTCCTAGTGAGTCATCATCTCATAACCATATAGGGTTATCAAATTCTTGTATGGGATTGAGGATGTTGAGGTGGTTTGATGGGGAAACTGATTGCCTTCTAAGGTTTGAAGGTTACTAGTTTGGGCCCACACACTAATACCCCTCAAATGGTGTCCACACATTAGGCAACCATTTTCCCTATAAAATTCTTTAGTGATGCTCATCTTGACATAAGTGTCTCATTTAATGGATCTATTTATGGGTTGTCTACTCATCTAGTGAAATACTATGTTAATGCATTATGCATGGTAGGGTATCTAGTGGGTTCTACATATGGTTTTATGCATGCTCGATTATAAATTCGTAAAAAACATTTGGGGTTATTTCATTTGGTATCAAATTTTATGCTTTGAGTATTTTGGAAGATAATGTTCAATTTATATCTCTTCTTAGAATTTAAGATAAACGTAAATTCATTTTACAACTAAGTTAAGTTGGGTTACCAATTAGTTTGCTAGTTGTTACTCTAAGTGAGGTATGCAAATGGAAATATGCTTGAGTTGGTTATCTGGTGATTAAAAAATCAAGGAGAAGGTCAAATCAGATGGTGCTCATGTTGAGAAAATTTAAGACTTGGGTGGCCTAAAAATTAGGAAGGAGTCTTATTTAAGGTTGTAATAGCATATGAATCCATTCAAGGAATGATTTGGAATGTAAGTACATATGTTGAGAAATGTTGAGAATGTTTTATAATGTTTTACCCAAAGGGAGATGGGTTATGCACCTGGTCTAGACACATATGAAGGTGTTGATTGTGGTTGACCAAGCATCAATGAACATAAGATATTTTCTATTTCCCACTTCAATGGGTGTAAAATCTGATGATATAAATGATGGATATAGGTGTGTATACATGAGTATATCCACCTACTAGGTGTGATATATTTTGTGTTTAATTTGGTATTGTTACATGACACTGAGATGTTGGAAGTCTAATTTTATATGATGGCCATTTTTCTCTACCTTTATTTTAGTTGGGCTGACCTTTCCCAATTTTAGTTATGTTCGATCAATCCTCACTTGTCGACTATTAGCTTGTACGGGTAGGTCAATACGAGATAAGTGGCAAAGGATTCACTCTTAAAAAAAGGGGAATAGTGTTCAATATCTTTGGATGGGTTGTATAGGTATCCCATCACTAGATTATTGAAACCTTATGACCCTGGGAGGACTAAGGGTTCGAATCTAACCTAAAGGGCTGAATTAGGTCAGGGGAGCTAGTTTGTATGTGTGAATTAATTGAGCTTGTGTTTTTCCTATTATTAGAGGAATATCTTGAGACCTTGTAGATCTGTAAAATATGGATGGTGGTAATAATCATTGCTATCCCCATAGGTAAGACTATTATAATTTGTTGTTCAGTTAATCAATTATCTTGTAGAGTTTGTTTCAAGAGTGAAACAATGTTGAAATTAAGGAAATGACATATCTTTATAAGTTTCATCATTGTAAGTGGAGTAAAGATGTCTCGATACATTGAGTTGTTCCTAGTTGAGTAATATTATTACAAGCAAATTGCATTTTAGGGAGCCATGATCATAATCCCTTATGAAGGTATGTTGAACTATTGCATGTATGTAACTCTTTTTATGTATAATGTGTGTTTACATTAGTTTGGTTGACTAACTTGCACTAGGATAATGATTTGAAACATAAATAGCCTTGTAAGGTGTTGCTAATATTCTCTATGCTCTGGTGGGGACATCAAAAGGCCACTCCTTGTATCTTTTGCTCATTCTATTATTACTTGGTGTGGATAAATTATGAGTTTATCTAGCTATAAATTGTTGACAACTAAGATAAGTAATTATAAGTTCTTGCTTAGCCTATGCATTACTACACCTGTTAGGTTACAACAAGCAAAGGAATTACTAAACTTTTTGTTTAATACTTGGGAATGTTTCTTTGTTCCAAGTAATGGACTTATAAGCTGACTCTAGATTAGGTTTTGAATTGAAAACTTAGTTATGGTTGGCTGATTTGAAACCATTGTAATTGGAAGGAAATGGGTATTATGCATCATAATACTAAATTACTAAAAATACATGTATTTAGTTGAATTTTTTCTTGGTTTTCTATGTGGTTTCTACCCTTTGAGTTGAGTGAAGGAGATTGTGGTTTTATCACTCAAAATTCTAGAGGTTATTGAGTGTGTGGTTATGTATTTTGATTCCATGATGTGGTTATTTATCATGGGTATGTATTAATCCATAAGGAAACTATGATGCCCCTGGTTATGTTTCATTTTTATGTGATGATTATTTCATGTTTAGATTGAGTTTTGGCATCCATGAGGATGTTATGATACTCATGGTTATATATACTTTACATCCATGAGGATGTCTTTTATGATTTTAGCTATATTATGGTTGTGGAAACTATGATTTATATGTTGATGATGTAATATTCACCTAAAGCATTGGTTGAGTGCATCCTATTCCATGTTTTAGTTATGTTAAAACAAGAATTTATACTCAACCTTTGACTTGCTAACACAAGTAAATTGGAAGGATATTGATAGAGCTTGTTGTTGGAATTATGAAACAATATTTGATGATAATAGGTGGCTTATATGGGTAGGCTACCTTATGATGATTGAGATATAATACTCCTAGGAGGTTCAAGGATGTAGCTTAAGCTTGAAGGGCCTAGAGGGTGAATGTGATTAATTTGCTTGGTCAAATTAGAGAGTTTGTGGATCTCATATTGTTATTGGTAGCATGAGACATTTATCCATGATGAAAAATTTCTAAAACTGATGCAGATAGATTTTATGAGCTTTGTTAGAACACACCCTTCCTTGAAAGAAGGTGTTGATGAACTTGACATCCCTAAAACTAAGCATGATATTACATGATTGATATTTTATGTCATTTTGGATGACACTTAGACATCGGATACACTGATGAGGACTATGGACCTTTGTACTTCACTTTTCAGTGTGTTTAAGTATTGTGATGTGAAATGCATTTACAAAATCCACTAATATCTTGACCCTCATGTGTGTCATTATAATGTATCTCCCTTTAGTACATGTAAATTTTTAAATGATGTGTAATCATTTTTACATGTTGGTTATGTTAGCCATATAAGTTTGTAACTTTTTGCTTTGTATGAATGTATTTGGTTTATAAACCTTATATTGCCTTGAAGATTTGTATTGTTTATTTATATAATTTGATGTTTTTATGTGACCATGAACTATCTTATGATGTAATATTCCTTCCTAAATCAACCTTTTTAACTAAAATCTACCAAGGTATATCAATTGTGTTATTTAGTGTGATCTCACATCACTACTCTAGCATTGAGTTTTGATGCAAGTAGGAGGTTAGGGTGAAGAGAACACTATATCTAAGATGATTAGATCCAGTTTGGGATAGGGAGTGGAGTCTTATGTAGGCTAAAAACCCACTTCTCCCCTTTACATGAAATAGCTTCCTGATTTGTTTGAGTTGTGCACCATGAGTGCTATAGGATGGTCATGGGATCTTCATGCATAATGGTCACCTCTTGGATTGAGTGTTCATTCAACCACCTCTTTGAGGTTGTTGTACAAACAACCTTAGGAAATTTTTCTATGTTGACTTATAGAAAGTATTATTTGGTCCTAAAATTTGGAATTTTATGAAAAATTAGCAAGATTGAACTTTCTAAAAAAAAGTACGTGTTGAATTGTAAATTCAAGCATGCTATTCTTGAGGTAATGGTTGAAGCACGTAAAAATAATATTTTGATATGAATATTGTAAGTTTTTGACTATGTTGACTAGTAAGTGTAACCATGTTGTGTATAAGGTATTATTGTATATACTTGATATTTTTTTTCAAATGTGTGTGTGTGTGTGTGTGTGTGTGTGTGTGTGTGTGTGTGTGTGTGTGTGTGTGTGTGTGTGTGTGTGTGTGTGTGTGTGTGTGTGTGTGTGTGTGTGTGTGTGTGTGTGTGTGTGTGTGTGTGTGTGTGTGTGTGTGTGTGTGTGTATTTGATTCTTTAAGCATGGCTTAAATGTCTACTAATTTTATGCTCAAGTGAAGCAATGTTAAGTCTTGATCAAGTGTATTTTATTACATTATGTATTTGTTATACTACCATGAGGTAAGTGCAGTGAGATGGTGGGATTTTGATCACTGTAACCATCATGTGAGCTCAAAAATTAATGGAGAACATGCTAAAAACCTTGGGGTTTCATGTGTATGCCTGATGTGGCTTCTCCATTATTTGGGGTAGTTGGTGTAGGATGTTACACTAACCCACAAATGGTAAATGGTGAAATAAAAGTAACCATGGTTGATGGATCTTTATTCTTGATGAAATTCTATGATGAATGTGCCAAGAAGATATTCTTTCATAACATGTGTTGTGGAAACCATAGTAGTATGGTTGTTTATATTGACTTTCATTATGGAATGAATGAAGTAAGTATGGTGAGGCATACTAGAGTTGGTGGCAATGCCATGTGCTTGTATGAGCTTTGTGTTGCTTAGAATTCTATAGAATGTTGTAAAATTTTGAGTATACATCTATGTATATGTATATATTTAGTTATAACTTAAATTTTATGGGATGACAACATCGTAAATCCAAGGATTTTGTGAAAATTCATTAGATTGCTTTTGGGCAGCTGCTATTGAAGTTATTGATTTTGTGATAATAATTCCTCAAAGTAAGAAAAAAATTTCTGAAAATTATTTTATATTAAAATTATAGTCATGTGTTCATGAATATGATGAAATAGTTTCTTATGTGTTTGTTTTGTTTTGGCAAATAGCCATAAATTTGTGGTTTAAAGAGTATGTAAAAACTCTTACATTGTTAAATATTGAATTATATTTGATAATTATAACCTTTGATGTATGTTCTTGCATGAATTAATTGATTATATATTAGCATAAGTGGATATAAATCATGTAAAAATTTATGGTGATGTGTTGAGAGTAGTGGTTTTTTGACAAGCATGCCAAGGTAAGGGCAAGATTAACCTAAAGGAAAACTTATTCCTTTTATGTTTAATGTTCCTGAATAGAACTATGGCCTTGTAAGGCACCAAATTTTTAGATTTTTATGTTATCATAGATACTTTTTGCAAATTTTCATGGCCCCAAAAAGATGCGTACAAAAATTCATCTTTCTCACCTTGGCCTTACAAAAGAAACCAAGTCAAGTTGGAAGGATGGTTTTCTAGCCTGGTTAATGAAGAGCATGGTTGTTTGGGAGGTAGCATATGGATTTTCAGCAAGGTAAGGCTAAGTATTTACTCATGATGTGAGTTTTTTAAGTATTCTCATTTTACCAATAAAGTAAGTATATGAAAATATTTCTTATTTTGTTAGTAGACTTTGCATGTATGCCACATGCATGATTGTTATATTGTTAATTATTGCTACAATTTATCAATCTAGATATCTCTATTCTTGAGCTATTGTTGATTATTATCTTTGTGTACATTTATGGAAAGAGTGTTAAAGTATTTTTAAATATATAATGATTCTTGGTTGTATATTTATCACTAGGATGACTCCTCTTTGAGGGGAGGATGTCATGACTCCACCATATGGCACTAGTCATAAACCAAATTATTGATCCCATGCTTGTTTTATGGGTCACTATATATATGTGTGTGTGTGTGTGTGTGTGTGTGTGTGTGTGTGTGTGTGTGTGTGTGTGTGTGTGTGTGTGTGTGTGTGTGTGTATATGTATATATATATATATATATATATATATATATATATATATATATATATATATATATATATATATATATATATATATGTATATATATGTATATATATATATATATATATATATATATGTATGTATATATATATATATATACATATATATACATACATATATATATATACATACATATATATATATACATATATATATATATATATTAATATAAACATATATATATAATATAATTATATATACATAAATATAAATAGATAAATATATTTTATTATAAAGATATAAATATATATATATATATATATATAGTTATAACCATATATAAATATATTAAGATATTTATAAAAAGATATGCATGACATATAAGCCAATGTGGTAATGGCAAGCTTAAGCAGATAAACAAAAGAAACCTTATACCTCCCTTAATCATCAAACTTCTAGAGCATGACTTGCACTCGATAGAAAAAGGAATAGAAACATTTGAAGGAAGCCATGGTTCATATTTAATGTAAATAAATGTTGGGCATAGCCTTCATATAATGTACCTCATAAAGAAGTTAAATGTAGCTTGGTAAATCATGTTTAGGGTTACATAGGATATTTTTAACCTAATAAATTTCATTCTTTTCCCTTTCATTTCTCCTTGGAGCATTGACCTTGTTGGAGATGATGTTTTAGGGTTTGGAGTGGTAATGCGACTAGGGTGTGGGCTACATTTATCTATCAACTAAGGGATAATATTTGAAGGAAGAATAGAGCTATTAGGGAGATTGCTACCATGGGGGAATTAGAGGGTAGGATAAATAAAATGATGGGGTTATAGGCCTATAGTTAGACTCTGATTTGAAGGAAGAAGGCATGGAAGGTAAAGGAGAGAGATAATAACAAGAGTTGAGAAAAGGAAAATATGGGTGTAGGGGTCTGCAATGGACATTGTTATTACTAGTATGGCATCAATGAGAGAGACAAGAGATAAATAAAAACATTTCAATTACATATTTTAGGCCCTTTTGAGAAACTTATTCGGACATATGTTACAAGCCCTTTTGAGAAATCTATTGGTTCATACACCCATGCTAGTATGTTGGTCATACCCACATGGATCTATGATATGGCCAAGTGTAGGAATGTTTTTGAATGTGTGATCTGTCTACTAAAACCTCTGATTATGTCCTAGATTTTCCAAATGAGTGGATGGTTGCTTAAATTTAATATGCTAAAATGAGTAGATGGTTGTAGTTAAAATGATTTATAGGTTGTATTATGTTTGATAAACCTAATTTAATACATGTTTAAAGTTGAATATTGATTTGAAAAATTTATATACACTTTAATTAAATGCTAATGATATGGAAAATATCTCATATTACTACTTGGAAATAAAACTAATTTGGTGAGTTATAAAATTGATGCTACACATTCTTAGGTTGGATATTCTTCTTGATCATAAAATTCAGTAGGTGTATTCACATTTATTTCCTTGCATTCCTATTGAATACCTTGGTTGAAAACCCTCATAATGATTGAGACTTCTCATATTACTCTACATGTAATACTGCAACCTATTGGCATAGACTCCCCTTATTAAATAATGTTATTCATATATTTCTTGTTGAGTTTTATTTACTCCTTGTATGATGAGATTGTATCTTAAATCATTAATTATGATACCTAACATTAGAATTTAACACACATGTTTTTTTACCTATTGTGCACCCATATTATGCTTGCATGGTTCTTAATATATAATTCTTTCTTATTTGAATGGGCACATGTTTTACCTATTGTGCATCCATATTATGCTTACATGGTTATTGACATATAATACTTAATTATTTAAATGGGCACTAATTGGTTTCAAGGTTATTATAGTTTATATGTTAGGTATACAAGAAAGAAAGGTGGAAAAACTAGTATATAGATGAGTAGGTTTTCTTTGTATGGAAAGACACACTTAATCTTATGTAGATATGCTAAAATTATTTTGTTGTATCCTTATTCATTTTGCTTAATTATAGTTTTCTTTTCTAGAAAGGATGGATATGAGAAGTTATCCTTGCATGATTAAGTGGTCATGCTAACATTTGCCTTGCTCACATGGCTTAATTTTGGCATTAGATTCCCTTTAGAGGTGGATAAAAATTATTTCAAATTTATGTTAAGAAATAATTAGCTGACATATACTTTTAATTTCATTATTTTAACTTGGATGATTGAGTTGACATGAAGGGAAATGAATTGTGACTAGTTATGAGAATATGAGAATTGATAATCTATAGGCAATGTTACAGCCATTCATATGCTTGCTAAGTATATACTTGTCTCTTATCTTACAAAATCTATTTGGGACTATATCAATCTATTTACTTAGAAGTTTTACATGATAGTGTACTGAGGATTATTCCTTTAGAAGAGAAAGTATAGTAGTGTGTATTATAGACTACCCATGTTTGGTCAAAGTGAAACTAAGCTCTTTTATTTGTTTTCTTTTTGTTGGGATTATATCTTTAAATAATAATTTATTTTCTAGAATCTTTACTTGGGAGGAAAGTTACATTCCCAGTTATAAGCTGACACATTATCTTCACCCCCTTTGATTGCAGGTTATGCAAGTTGGCTCTTCCTTTTGGAAGTCTTATTTTCCTATTATGTTTATTTATTTCTTAGGTGGAATATTCATCATTGGTATCCATGAAGTGTTTCATAGTGATAAATTATGTTTTTAGTTATTGTAATGTTATAAATATTGTAGTTAGAATAGGTTATGTTGTATGCTTGATTCAACATTATACTTTTTTAGTAGCATAATGAGTTCCTTTTGCTTATGCCTTTAGGCTTGTAATTGTATTACCATGTGAAAGATATTAACCTTTTTATTCTATAGTGTTTTTTAGTACTATGAGAAACACTCTTATTTAAGGATTGATTATATTAATATTTTAGCTATGTAATTGAGCACCTCAACCTTATACATGACTAATGTGGGTCAATTGGAATTCATTGGTATTGGGAAGAGATACCCAAGTGGTTTAACTAGAGAGATTATAATAAACATGACTAGAATAAAGGTACATGTGTTAATGTTACTTATTGATTTCAGCTATTTGATCATGTATGTGAAACAATCATTCAATTATCTTCCTTGTTGCTTAATGGTGGGATCTTGAAGCATTCTAGTCATGCTTATAATCTAAATATCAATATTGAAAACACTTATTACTTAATAAATTAAGTGTATAGAGTCTTTTTATATATTTTTTCATTCTCAGTGATAGTAAAACCTCAACTTGCTAAGATGCCAAAATTTATATATTAACACACCATGATATGGCCTTGTGGAAACTAATCTTATAATGTTATTTTCAACAACTCTATTTTCCACATTAATTTGTGAATCAATGTTTTTTTATGTGCTTATCACATTGCTACCTTATCGATATGGTATGTTATTGTAAACATATTCCATTATGGTAGTAGGAGAATGAAGCCATAGATAATTTACAAGTTATTAGTTAGATTATTCTTAGCTTGGGATAAAATGTAATAAACCATAATAAATGATTGTTAACCATAATTATGAGTTGGTACTCCTTTGTTCAACATGCTCTAATTTGGTACTCTATTCTTGGTATATCAATTTGGTCTTGATCAAGCAATGTTTTCATGATAACTAGTTATTCATTTATATATCTAAAGCTAGTCTAGCTTTATGACATTGTAACTAGCTTAATGTCTAAATTGACATTCTAATGAGTCATGGTTTTTTAATTAAATTAATTCTATGATCCTAAGATATGAATTTGGAATGAACTATTAGTGTGAAGACCCTTGGTTTGGTAATTATTTAACATAATTCTAATTGGGATATCTCATGCCATAATAATTATTTCCATCTATTAGGCCATATGTGGTGGGATGGAATTTGTGAATTGATGGTGCATGGGTGAAATATCCTTAAGTTTATGAATCATGGCCTCATGGTTTTATTGGTAGAAACTTGAACTGGTCCTTGGTTATGAGAACATGAGGTTCTATGATCATAAGTTTTATGTGAGTCACCTTGGTAGTAGGTTAATGTTGATTACATGTGCCCTCACATTTTGTAAGGTTGGCATGAATAAATGTTTGTATTATTGGTACCTTGGTCCCCCTTTTTTTGAACCATATTACCCATTATGGTACCTCCTTATAATTAGGACTATTTATTTAATTTTATCTAGTAATATAACCTATTGTTGGGTGGAATCCCACCATGTGTCATCATCCTTATTAAGGATACCTATGGGCTAGAGGGAATCTCATTTCCTAGTTAGTCATCATCTCATAACCATATAGGGTTATCAAACACTTATATGAGATTGAGGATCCCTAGGTGGTTCGATGGGGAAACTGATTACCTTCTAAGGTTTAAAGGTTATTAATGTGGGCCTACACACTAATACCCCTTTAATGATGTCCACATTTTAGGAAACCTCTTTCCCTATGGAATCCTCTAGTGATGGTCATCCTAACATAAGTGTCTCATTAACTGGATCTATTTATGGGTTGTCTACTCATCTAGTTAAAGACCATGTTGATGTGTTGTGCATGGTAAGGTTTGTAGTGGGTCCTACATGTAGTTATATTGCATGCTCTATTAAACATTCTTAATTTTGTTTTTTGTAGGGTTGTTTCAAAAACCACATAATTAAATTTTAAAATCAATCAAGTTTGGCTTACATGATAGGATCAAGAAGAAGGTGTGTCAAGGACTCTAGAGACAAATATTGTCTTAATAATAGTATAGATAAAATTATATGTAGGGGTATAGTGACTTGGAAATATTAGTAAATCCCAATGACATTTATTCCCAATAATTCAAACCCAAGTTAAATCAGGTTTATTTTATCAACTATAGAGTAGGGGCATGCTTTCACATATAAAAATCCTCTCACCCACTTTTACAATCAGGAATGAATGTTTGGAACCATCCCATTAATGGGTGATCATGAGTATAGACCATAAAAGCATCTAATCGACTATAAAAATAGATAGAATTATCACTATAAAGATCAAAATTTTCATTTAATGAAACTCTATAAAAATTTTAATAGAATCCTTGTATTTATTTTAACCTTGTCTTATACTCATTGAATGTGGTCCATTGCTTATAAGTTTAGATTTCATGACTATGCAAGAGGATTCATCTTATGATTATGTTTTAGAGATGAATATGGTAGTTCTATTGTACTCATGCTAATATAATTCCTTGTAGTCCTTTTTGATGTACTTTTAAACTTTTATGCTTTACGTGTTTTCAGTTATAAAGTGTCTCAAAAGATTTGTGTGTTATTGTGATAAGTGTTTTGAGTATTCATAGTTAGTGAAGATCCTAAAGGTTGAAAATTCTTGTTTATATCCTTATAAGCTTTCCCATTATGTGGATTAATGTTTTAGAAATTGTTGAACCAATCACATAGTGGTATACATGTGACATAACATGCTTCAATTCTCAAGGATAAGCATTCCATTTATTGAGGTACGTTCCTATTTGTGTGTTTGTGGCATCAAATTTTTCATTGATGTTAAATTTATTTAAAGTCATGTGAAGTTGCATGATAATTATTCTTTATGGCTCAAGCATATTCTAAGTATATTCTTGAGTTTTACATAATATCTTGGTTCTATGTTATGGTGTAATAATCTTGTCAAAAGGTTTGGAACATCAGTTGAGAATAACATGGCATAAGAATGTGTTTCAAAGTTCATCTATAGTGCTAAGAATATCTTAAGAAGGTGTGTTACCTAGTAGGTCTGGTTGATGGCCTAGTTCCTTGATCATGGACATGGTTTGTGAAATAACTACTAATGTTAATACTTATGTGTATGAGCTTGAAGTTGAGAAAATCAGTGATAGATCATGTTAGAGGATGTTAGAAACTATGTCAACATATTTATAAGAAAAATAATCCATAATAAGAACTTAAAATTTAGGTATTGAGGCATAACCCTTGCATGAGAGATGTAGTAAAAAGACACAGGCTTGATAGATAGTTAAGATGAGAAGTGTGAGACTTATGTGAGCATGTGTGGTAGCTTAAGAGCATGGTATGAGTGCACTTGATATGTGGATAAGGTGTTAAGATTATAACAAGGTTAGCAGTGTGTGATCACATCAAAGGTTGTCTAAGAATGTATATGAGGTGTTGAGAGAATCTACAATAGTTAAAATGTCTTACTTCAGACCTAAAGACTTATAATTAAAGGCCTAGCGTGGAAAGATACCTAGTAAGGCCAAATGGAGGATGAGGATTAGACTCAAAGGTAATATTTCTCATGTGAGAATGGTTTTATGTGTGATAGGTTGATTCAATCATTTAGACCAATTTTGAGGTCATAGATTATAGGATAAAACTTAAAAAGGTGTTTAAAGGACTCCTATGCATGTAAAATTAAGATATGAGAAATTGAGAAGAAATTTTAGATTATCATTTGCACTTGTAAATTTTTCATGGTGTTGGATTTCAGATCATTAGTTTGGAATTTAAGGTCAGAGTTGTATGAACAATCGTTAATGAGGCTAACTAGTATAAAACCCTCTCAAAACCATCTTAATGACCTGATTAGATAAAACTTATTGGAAAGTGTCAAAAATGGTTTTTTGAATATAGTTTTAGGATTTTATGTTGCATAAGACTCATTCAATCATCTCTAGGTGGTGGTGGTGTGTTAGGACAATGAGCAAAACCTATACAAAATTTCTTATTTTTGAATAATTTAATGTTATAGGTAGGGTTGGCCAAGTCAACACATAAAAATTAATAGAGGTTGAAGGCCAAGACAAATTATTTATATCCATGGTTTTTTTGGTAATTTATATCCTCTATGTTAATTAGTTTGGTCACCCAAGATGACATGTCACTAAAATGGGGTAATGTTGAAAATAGTGAGAAAAACTAATCAAAGTGACAAAGTATTTAGGGATTGTTTTTAGGTGATTATGTATGAATAAAATTGATTTAGGTAATTTTTTAATAACTATAATTATTTTTCCCTTGGTTTATAATTGGTGATGATGCTCACATATAAGATAAAAGGTGCTCTCAAAGTAACTTGTCTATATGAGTCAAGATAGTGAAACCCAGGATAGTGAGAATGGTCTATATGAGTAAAATTGCTATTAGAGCATATGATTTTTGTATTTTATGGTTATATAAGTAGGTTTTATGATATTTTAAATTCATTATAATATCATTATGATGTTTTCTCAAATGTTATAATGTCATGTTTTCATAACTGGATGTTTGTAGTGTTTGGCAGTTCTTGATGTGTTAAGGGAAGTGAAGTGTGTGAGATATTATGAAAAGATAAAATGTACCCAATGATATTTGTTATGGTTTTTTGTAATTAAATATAATATTAATTATTTATGGAAGGTGGATAGATAGGTTAATGTGTTGAGAAGTGGAAGCCAAAATGACTTAGCAGACTGTGTTAAGACTGTGAGAAAGAGGCTTAGCAAATTGGTCTATGAGACCAATGATTGGTAATATAAAAGGTAACATATATAGTTTAATTTTATATATAGGTGTTATATAAATTATTAAATTTAATTATAATTATTAAAATTTTCCTTTAAATTACTAAATATGAACTCCCACATGACTATGTTTTTGGAAGCAATACGTAGTTTGAGTACTCATCTTGCAGAGATGAGTTGGAGGTAGTTTAAATATAATTAAAGAATAAAATTATTTTGAATATATTAAATAAGTATCAATTTTTAATTATAATTCATATTTTTTACTTTATTAAGTTTACATATTCAATATTTCTTGATTGTACTTTGATTGTGTTTGACCGTTCTCAGTGGTCATGTTGTAAGAGTTGGTTTAAGTAATATTGGCCTATTGAGTGAGGAAAAATGCATATGGAGATGACCATAAGGTAATTAATTTTATATAAATTTGGGTTTTTCATATGTTTATATGTAAAATTTATTTTTATGTTTTAGTTTTGTAAGGCATATTTTTTGGGTGTGTGAAGGGCTAATGTCGAGTAGGCCTCATAGCTTGGTTCAAGGTGTCAAATAAAGAAAATGGTATTGGGGACACAAGGAGAGGTTATGATGGGACTATTAAATTTATATATTAATTTTTTTAAGAATAATAATAGAATCAATATGTTTCAATGGGTATGAGTGTAACATGTGCCTTAGAGAAGGCCTAATTCTTTTAGGTCTCTATTAGGTCTAACAGGGTTTTGGTCCTTAAGAGGTAATGGCTGACCAAAGGAATGATTTTTTATTGTGTTAAAAATGTATGAGGATATATTTCAAGGATAAATCAAGTATTTTAAGGATATTTTCTGACCAATATGGGTGAGACCAAGAGTTGAGTATAAAAATAAGGCTTAATTGGCCTATATGTGCAAGCAAGAGAGGTATGGATTTAAGAGAAGAAAAGGGCTCATTAAAGGAGAATAATAAATTATTTTCGGACCATTAGAGTAATAATATTAAAATATATTTTTATAGTACATATTTTTTTAGGTGGATTACTAGGTCAATGGACCTAATGAGACTAGAAGAGGCATGTTGAGCAAGCAAGCCTAGAAGGTTGGTTGAGTGAGATTGAATGGTAAAGAGTGAAAAAAGGGAGCTAATCATAAATTTAATATTATAAATAGGTTTTATAATATGATTATCTATTAAAGTTGAATTATTTTTTTATGTTACCTATGGGGTTGGAGCCTCCTTGCTAGATATATCTTGTAGAAGACTAGTTGAGTCGGTGCTTAACTAGGTAAGGGTTGGAGCTCCTTATGAATTTGATGCTTCACTAAAATTTGGATATTAAAATTATAGCACTATAGTCCATGTGAATGTTTCATTGGGTTTTATCACCCATGATTATTTCCCACATAGATATGGTGTTCTTGTATTTATGTCTTACTTCATGTTCATGTGAATCGTTGATTATGCATTGTTATATCTCTAGAATAGTTTATATGTTTGATGAATGGTTTATGGAATTTAAATAAATGTTTATAAGCTGATTCAACCCCCACCCCTCCCCCCCCCCCCACCCTCATTTGTTATGATTCTAACATTTTATATTAGATTAGGTCCTTTGGAAGTGGCCTGATAGTTTTAAGGTTATCCTAGAATCACAAGATGGTTAAACATGTGAAGGTCATGGTTGAGGTCTGCATAGAAGATTATATAATGGTAATGGAAAGATTGAACAAGAAGAAGGACCATGTTGAAACCAATTCAAAAATAATACCTAAGTACTTTAAAGACACATTGAAATAAAAATCTTGCTGAAGGTGATCTACTTGGTTAGTTACAATGGTAGAAGGAGGTGTTTCTTGGTTTAGGTCTGCACCTAAACCTAGTCTTAGACCCTACTAGGTCCATTAAACCATGATGAACAATTTAGAAGCATGTAATCCAATATAATGTTCTATTTTTATTTGATAAATTTATCCTATAGGTGTTTATTAAGATTGAGGTTATAATAATCTTATTTTGACATTAAAATATTATCTTATGAAGTGATCTACATCATCAAAAATAAGTCTGCAAGTGAAGGATAAATTGATCACCAAGTAAGAGGAGCTGAGTTGAGTTCTTGAATCTATCATATAGGATAAATAGGTTTTTTATAATCTTTAGTATGATGTTTAGACCTATTTGATGTCTATTTTATCCTTCACAAGGTATAAAGGCATGAAAGTATGTTGTTGTTTATATTCGTATGGTGGATAAGAATATATGAATTGAGGAAACAAAAGACAATATTAGAGTTCATTGATCATGAGTCTTAAGAGTGTACATGAGTCACATATTGGTTTGCAATACCAATGCTATTTAAAGTAGAGATTGTTTACTCATGAGGCTTGAAACAAAGTCTTAACTATGTATAGATTGAGTACATGATAGAGTTATCTAATAAGGCATGGTATTGATATGTTGGTGACCTCATAAGGTCATAGAGGAAACATGATGATGTGTTTCAAGTTTCATAATAGTAATCTAAAGATGACCATTATTATTTTTAGGGCCTAAATCTGCACCCTAGTTGAGAAGTGGATTGTTTGGGTCCTCTTGCTCAAAATCTAGTCCAACATAAAAATGACCCCAAGCTATGGGAATCCTATAATGGGGTCAAAGCTCTAGGATTTTTAATGAGGATATCTCCTTTTATGCATAATTTTATCTCATTTACTCTACTAAAGCCTACTAGTGACTAGGGAAAAGGGAGAGAAAAATAACATGAAAGGAAAACCTAAGCTAATAATGGTAATGCACCTAAAATATGGTTTATCCACTCTGTTTAAACTCTTAAAACACTAATGAAACAAGTAAAAGACTATATATAAGACTCCAAACATCTATCATATAATAATATTTCATGTAGAGGTTCACCAAATGATCAAAAGTTGAGGGAAATGAAGGAGAGGTAAGACACTAACCAGTCAAAGTATCCACATATAGGATTCAATAAAAATATATAGAAAACTAAACCTGACCTGCATAACCAGATCAACTAGTAACTAGGTGATATTAGGACTTCACAAGGGAGAGATATCTACCACATATGCAAATCATACTAGTATGTACACACTATACCATAACAATGAAATCTAAAAGTAATCTTGTATTCATCTCAAAAGGTTACAAGCTCCATCTTGGTAGAGTTTAGCCATGCCCAAGAAATGGCTTAGAGGGATCCACTTTTTGGGTCAAAATCCTCTATACATAGTAGAAATGGAGAAAGAGAGATGAGAATAATACATAAGAGAGTAGATAAAGTACCATCATGATCAAGAAGTGAGGTGGAATTTCATTAATTATTTTCCTTATGCATGACTTTTCCAATCAAGATCAATACTTATAAACAAGTTAACCTCCTTTTGTTCCAATAACCTTTGATCTCCTCTCATTGGCTGAGAGATCCCATTAGAAGACAAGGGTTTGTTATGAATGATGACAAATTTTGTTTGAAAGGAATTAATTACTTTAACTACTTATCTAACTACTAGCTCACCACATTGGGACCCCAAGCCCATTTGACTTTTTCATGAGGATCAAATTCTTGAATTTTTAAACTAAAAATGCCATGCCATGAATGATGGTTAGTACCTACATTTTTTAGGATGAATCCACATTGATAGATGTGACCCTTGTATTAATCACATATCTACTCTATTTCCATTTTTGGATCATAGGTTCATCTATACAAACAACCAATCTAAGACCATTGGTTTTCCTATAGTTTTCCATATTAATGTATACCTATAGACTACATAACCTCTTTGGGCTCCCATTATGTCTAAAAAGACCCATTCTATCTCTACAAGAACCAAGAGTTCACCATGTACATGGATATTTCTTAGAATGGTAAACATAGTTGCAATAATTACCCTATATGATATAAAGTTTAGAAACTAGAGGTCTATATTAAGCTTTAATATGGTCCCTGCTAGCATTTAATTGAGCTCCAATGGTAGCATGTTTTGTTTACAAAGCTTTCCCTAGTTTGACCTTGGTCATGTATTTGATCTCCATGAAGTCCCTTAGCTTCTTGAACTTTAATTTCATTAGTCATTAATAATGACTCAAATCATTGACTCATTTTAACCCATCCATACACCATTGATCTTGATCATTATGATTGGGTGAGAGCCATCGATCTTTCCCTTGACTTGTCAACTTTTTCTAAGATGGTGGTACTTGGTAGCCTCACATTTGAACTTAGGATCCATTATTAGTCTACTAATGTATGTGTTTGTGCCATGTGTCAATCATGTATTTATTTTAGGATCCTATTATTATTCTATATCCTCATGCACTTACACCACATGGTGGCCTCTCTAGCTCCTTAACCCTTTTAACTCATCACACACTATTGTACCAAGATTTACAAAGCAACACAATCCTTTTATCTTCCTAGGACCAATTTATTATTAGTTCTTATGCATCATTAGATCATTAAAATGAATAAATTATTATCATTGATCTACTTTAGACCCACCTTCTTGTCAGTCACCTCATGCCATTAGATCTTGCCTTGATGAACCCACACTATAGGATCTTGTCCAACTTATATTTTTTAAGGGATTTTAACCTAGAGACCTTTTGATTTGTTTGAGCCCAGCATGAACCATTATATATCATGTGTCATTATGTGATATCATGTAGACCATTATATATTGATTAAAATTAAACATTTTAAGGGCCTTTTAAACCCAAATAGTTACTTGGCATGGCCTAAAATTAACATCTACACACCCATCATTTGATATTTATGTGACCATCATTGACATCCATGTGACCATAAAATTTTGGATCTCAATAGGTTAATTCTGAGCTTTATTTTGACATCTACACAAACATCTCCATCTACAAGTCAATCTTTGAAATATTATATCTTGAGTTAGAAACCTCATCAAAACATGAAATTTTCAAAGTATGTTCCCAGCATGAAAAACTCTATGGTTCTATAATATTTTGGATCATGTGACTTTTTGAGGTGTGTTTAGAAAATTATCAATTGAATATGGCCCATTTGTTCTTATAAGACATCTTGGTGATGGTTTGGTCTTCCAAATCTTATATAAGTTATTTGATCATTCATCTAAATATGAACTTTGCTCATTTGATCAATCCATGCAAGGATCTTGGTATGTAGGCCAAATATTGGCCAACATATTTGGAAACTCAAAGGGGTTTTATGCCTATCTATGTAAGAGAATCTAAACCATATTGCCTTGTCTAGTCTATTGGGCATGGAGTCTTTACTTGGGTCCAATATATTGACCTGGATCTAACACTGGCTACCAATCTTATTCTAAACTATTTTCAAACAATACAAAGAAAAAAATGATAAAAATAAGATAGAGTGACCCAAGGCACTTAGTGAATGGAAACTAACCTAGAACAAAATAGGGATAATAAATAAATTTGCTAAAGTAGCACTTGGAGGAATTTGAACAAAACTATAGTAATATATACAACTTAAACTATGTATACCTTTTCTCTTAGATCAAAAAATAAGTCTGATAGTTTTTTTGCATCATGAGATGTGGAATTAAATGAGGCATGTAGTTATTTGACCCTTGGTATTGATGCCTTTTTCTCCTTTGTTGCATCTGGTAACTTATTTAGCATGATGTTCAATGAGAATCAAGTAACTCCAAATAGGTTAGTTATGTGCATCCAAAAAATCTCAATTTATTCATATGGTTCCTCAATAATGAACTCTAGTGGTGGTTTAAAAGGGCATACCTTCTTTATTTTCATAGTGTCCTCAATAAGACTGGGCTTCTTTTTTGTTTCAAGTTCATTAGGCTCATCAAAGTGCTCTGCATATTCTACCCAATTTTGGTCATTTTCCTCCATGGGAAACTCTTTGTCCACCTTCTCAAGTACTTAACCCTCAACTTGACAAAGATCTTCAAGATATTGAAAGAGCTTCTTTTGCATCTACCAATCATCTTTTCCCTTCTTTTCATCTAGAACCACTACTTATTTAGTCCTATTTTCTTGGTGTATGAGGTCATTAAGTTGGTGTTATTCATGATACAAAGAATTAATGGAATACTTAAATGAAGATTCAACTTGTTATACTATCTCATCATATAAGTCTACCATCTTAAGTTCAATCTCATTTTTGAAATCATGATACAACTACTACCAATAGTATTCTTCTTTAGGAATTATATCTACCTTAGCAATGGTTTTGTGTGAATTGTCTTCATGTCTACCTACCAAAAAAAGATGATATTTTACTTGATATATATTAACTATGACAATATCTTGAGAAATTTTTTGATTTTGGATATTTGATATATGATTAAGATGTTATTGAGAAATAACCTCTTGATGCACATTTGAGAGTTCTTGTTGGATCTCATCTCCAACTTGCACTTGCTCCCAAAACTCATCTCCATTATCATTGTAAAAGGATAAAACATGCTTGCTCTAGATGGATTTCTAAGATGGAAATGACCTGGATTATTGAGGAGGGAAGGATGGGGGTTGAGTAGCTTTAGGTTTGCTTGACTGGATGATTTGGTTCTAAGATGGTAAAGATATAAGTTCCTCTTTACACTTTTGATTCTAATTTTCCTCCTCTTTCCTTTTCTTCAACTCCAAATTTTCATTTACCTCAGTATATTATACTAGATAACTTCTCTTTAAGGTGGTTAGTGGCTTCATGAAGGTAAGGAACATAAGAAGACTCTTGAGGAGGGATGAGAGAGGCTTACATAGGTTAAAATCCTCCATTAACTTAGGATTTCAAATCTAGATTTGTCTCACTTTTCCCATCCCATGACTTCACCACTTGGTCCCATCTTGAAACCTTGAAGGAATTCATAAGGGATTCTTGAGGAAGGATGGAGTATTGGATCTCAAGAATATGTTGTTCCATAGAATTCCCCTTTTTCCTTTGAAAGTTATCTTGGATAGATTTCCAAGAAGGAAAGGTCCAAGGAACACAATAGCAACTTGAAATACTAAAAGGGTCACTTAGAATGGTATCTTGGGGAGGAATGGGTGGCACAAAATAATTTTGAGGTGGTGCATATGAAGGCACATAATATTGGCAAGGTTGGACCTACTATTACTCAAGGAATTTTAGCTTGTCCTCAATGTTTTGAATGTAGCCACCTACATCCATCATCTCACCTATGATATTGTTCCAATTTTATCTCTCAATAGGTGCCCATTCTTATTTTTTTTCTACAATGAATCCCTCACATAACAAATCTAGTTAATAGGAACATCTTGGCCATAATACTTTTGTGAGCACAATTCTAGTGTATGCATGTTAGGGCTCACTAAAATTTGTTTAAGTACTAGTATTGATGGCTCAATATGGGGTTGGTAAGGAGAAATATTATGATGGGCTTGCTATCTATAATAAATATTATGGCATACTCTAGAATATATGACTAACATTAGTCTTTCTATCGCTAGTGAGGATAATGAGGAAGGTAAGAGTCATTTCCTTAGTAATAAGGATCAATATAAACTTAACAAGGCTCCTTATATCTTTGATAGGATTGTTGATAAATCTGATTAGGCTCATATGGATCATGAAGATTAAATTGAGGTTGTTGATAAGGAGGTGGATAAAAGGTGTATTCACCATATCCATCCATATTAGCCTCATATGTGAAATGAGATGTAGGAGTTGACTAAAATATATAATGAAACATACCTAATCTACTCATAACAAGAATATTTTATTTGGATTCACCATTGGTGATAACTTTCTTGCTTCCAAAATTTGATCAGATGAAAGACACACCAAGATCTTCCCACTCTTTTAGACTTGGTTCCATTGGGCATGTCAAAACTATTAGAGGTCTAGATTACACCCTAGTTAGAAGTAGAAGTTTTAAGGTCCTACTACCAAATCTAGCTCAACATGGGAATGAACCCACACTATGAGTATCCTATAATGGGGTCATACCTCTAGGATTTTTAATGAGGGTAGCTCTTACGCTGCATCATTTTAGCTCATTCTCACTACTAAGACCTTATAATGACCAAGGAAAAGGGAGAAAAATAAATAGAGATAAAACATGAAAAGGAAACCTAAGATAATAGTTGTGATGCACCTAAATTGTGATTGATACACTCTATTTAACTCTCAAAACACTAATGAAACAAGTAAAATACTAGATTCAAGGTTCCAAACATTTGTCATACATCAATATTTCATGTAGAGGTTCATCAAATCATTTAAGATGAGGGAAATGATGGGTATGTCTAATGTAAAACACTAACCAGTCATAGTATCCACATGTGGGTTTCAATCAAGAGATGTAAAACACTAAACATTACCTACATAACAAGAAGAACTAGTAACTAGGTGAGATCATGACTTGAAAAGGGAGATACTTCTACAACATATGCAAATATGACATGTACACACTATACTAGAGCAATGAAATTTTAAATTAGTCTTGTATTCATCTAAAGAGGTTACAAGCTCCATCTTGGTAGATTTTGGCCATGCCCAAGAGAGGGAATAAATAAAAATACCAAGAGGATGTATTTTTTGGCTCAAAAGCCTCTATATATATCAAAAAGAGAGAAATAGAGATGAAAATAATGCATTAAAGAGTGGAGGAAAGTCTTTGAGATCAAGAAGTGAGGTGGTAGCACTTGATTCCTTTCTATTTGTGTTCTTTGATCAAAAAATAGATCTCCTATTATATCAATAATCCTTAATCTCCTCTCATTACCTGAGAGATCCCACTAAAAGATAAGAACTTGTTATGCATAGTTCCAAAGTATATTTGAATGGAAATAATACCCTTAACTACTTCTCAAACTACCAACTTACCACTTTGGGACCCTAAGTCCACTTGATATGTTCATGAGGATAAAATCCTTAAATCTTGATAATGATAGTGCCATGTTGTGAATGGTAGTTCATACCTTTTATTTCAATGATGGAACCATGCCAATATATGAGACCCTTTGCATTAAATAGATATTTTATCTATTTTTCATATCTAGATCATAGGTTCATATATAGATGGAAAAACAATCTAAGACCATTAGTTTTCTTACAGTTTTCCATACTCTACTTGATTCCTAGTCCCATTTAGCAACCAACTTTATAACCTTTGATCTATATTAGGTCTAAGAGACCTAATCTATCTCTATAGAGCCTTAATGGAAAAGTTTGGTCTCAAAATCTTTATTCTAGTTCCATGTGTTTCTACTAGCTCAGGTTGAACTTGAACTTAGTTAATTATATTCATTTACCTAGGGTAAAAAATTGGCTCACTAATCTCCATAAAAATGTTTGATACTCAATCCTTTTCCCATTAGTTATTAGTAATATATCTCATTTATATTGAATCTTTGACCTTCATACATACCATTGATCTTAATCTATACAATCAATTTATAATCATTGATCTTGCCCCTTGAATTTTCCACATTGTCCCAACCTATTGCATATGGTAGTCATGATCTCAATATCCATTGGTAGTTTGTCAACTCACATGCTTATGGAACATGTCAATTTATTAGGATCCTTGACTATTTGATTCACCTCACACTATTATATTAAGATGTATGATTGAGTGATGACTATTGGATCTAATGGGACCCATTGTTTGAACCCAAATGACTAACTCATAAGCTTAAAATTTATGTTTGAGATCCCATCAGATGACATTTATGAAACCATCATTAACATTCATGTGACCATCAAATTTAATCTCAAAAGGATTTGTTTTTCTCAAGATTAAACTTGATTCTAACATGAACATCCTTTGACATCCTTGTAGACATCTTTGAAGTCTCATAGACCGTTAAATTTAGACTCTAATGGATTTTTGTAGTGGCTTGAAGTTGATGTCTACACAAATTTATCCCATTATTTAACAAACTTTGAAGATTTATAACTTGATCTGAAAACTCCTATAGACTTGAAACTTTTAGAGCATGATCTTGGCATGTAGATATATAATTAAGTGTGATCCACTGGTCATGAAAGGATTTTGAGAAAAGATAAAAATTACACAAGTGGACTAGTCCATTTGCTCCTATGTGATGTCCTGGTGATGGTCTATCTCTTAAACTTGCACAACTCATATTTTAATTATTCCTTCAAGGTTTTCATGGATTATTAAGGCTTATTCAAACTAGTCCATGATATTGAATGCTTAAGACATATGAGAACCTAATTGGATCCTTTTATTTTTAAAACTTAGACTCATTTCAAAGCCTTTGATCCACTACATCATCAAACCATGAAAGAGCTTCATATGTGGGCCAAAAATAACCAATAATTCTAAGTTGTGTAAAATAGATCTCAGTATGGAGCTACTATGTTGATAACCAGTATCAATGTCTTCATTCAAGGTATTTTTTTGTATAAGAGATATGCTTATTTATCTTGATATGATCTAGGTGGAACATGAATTTATGGAGTTAACTCAGATCTCTTAAGTAAGTATGTGAGAATTGAATATTGGCCTATAAGACCAATGACTTTAAAGGTATAAAGTAGTGATCATAAAATCCATGATTTGAAGTTAATGCTAACAATAATATTTCAATTTGGTTGAGCCCTAAAAGAAATCAAAAAATTTAAATGATTATTCTGTAAGCATGACATGAAGATGTTCTTTGAACAAAGTAGATGTTATGCATGATATAGTGAATAAGGGAAACCACTGAAGGTGAATCTCAAAAGTTATGTGGTGAATATATTTAGGTAGATAATGAAGAAAAGAAGGGTTATAATACCATGAACATGACATAAGTATCTTAATAATATGATAAGGATGAATAGGTAGATCTGAGGAATGACAAATACTAGGTATTTTCACAAGACCTAATATGACTATATATCAATAAGGTACCTTAAAATAATTTGAGTCATGATGGCCTATAATGCATGAAGATAAGTTTCTTGATTCCATATACATGATGAATATTATCCTAAAATAGATAAATCATATTATTCATATAGGAACAATGTTATAAAAGTGGTATAAAGACCTAGTTAGTTAAGGTGACCTATTAAAGGTGTCATGAGTTGAGTTAATCTCTAATGATTTGAAGAATATATGTGAGACCTATGGAGTTTTAATAATGTAAGAAAATGTGTTGTGTTTGTTACAACTAGTTGGTGTGTAGTTATAGATGGCATGAACTAGGTGGATCATGGAGTTATGGGGAGCTAACTCAAATGGTTTGAGAAGCTTGAAGAGGAGTATGCATGAACAAAGGGGTATCTTGATAGATCTATGAATGATCAGGTCCCAAGATCAGTAATACTTATAGAGATGAATTTTTTCATTAATGTCAAAGGGGGATAAAAGACTTTATGGGGAGATCTAGCTTGAGGGGAGATGATAACGGTCTATTATGTTAGAATTTTTCCATCAATGACAAAGGGGTACATTGTTGACATATGTTCCTATTTTTTTGTTTGTAGAATAAAGGTTGTCATTGATGTGAAATTTAATAAAAGGTCATATATGTTTTAGAGGTGATCATGTCAAGTTGCATGATAATTATTCTTGATGGCTCAAACATAGTCTAAATAGATTCTTGAGTTCTGCATAAGATCTTGGTTCTATATTGTGGTGTTATAAGCGTATGAGAAGGTGTGGAGTATTAGTTGAGCATAACATGTCTTGATAATGTGTTTAAAAGTTAATATATAGTGGTAAGAAGATATTAAGGTGTGTTACCTAGTAGGTCTAGTTGATGGCCTAGTTCTTTGAGCATGGATCTGGTTTGTAAAGGCATAGTGATGTTGATATTGATATGTATGAGCTTGAAGTTGAGAAAATTAGTGATAGATCATGTTAGAAGATGTTGGAAACTATGTCAACATATGTATAAGTCAAAGAATACCTTATAATAACTAAAATTTTAGGTATTTAGGTATAACCTTTTCATGAGATACCTAGTATAAAGATATAGGCTTCATATCTAGTTAAGATGAGAAGTGTGAGACCTATATGAGTATGGATGGTAGTTTGAGAGAATGGTATGAGTGAATTTGAGATGTGGATGAGTTGTTGAGAGAAAAAAAAATCAATGTGTGAGCACATTATAGGTTGTCTAAGAATGTATACAAGGTGTTGAGAGCATCTATAATAATGAGAGGGTCATACTCTAGACCTAAAGTGACTTGCAACTGAAGGCCTAATGTGCCAAGACATATAGTACGGACAAATGAAGGATAAGGATAATATTACAAGTTAAAATTTCTCATGTGAGCATGGTTTTAAGTTTTTTAGGTTTATTCAATCATTTTTACCATGTTTAAGGTCATGGATTGCAGGATAAAGCTCAAAAAGGCATTTGAAGGTCTCATGTGCATGCAAACTAAAAAGATGAGAACTCGATAATAAAGTTTATATGTTCATTGGAAAATTTAAAGTTTTCATGGTGTCCTAAGCCTTTTTTTAGATATTTAAAAGGGTCCTAATAAGTATTTTCAATCATTATTTTGGCATTTAAGGGACATAGCTATATGAATAATCATTAAGGAGGTTAATTGGTCTAAATCCCTCTTAATGACCTGATTGGAGAAAATTTGTTTAAAAGTACATAGAATGGGTTTTAAATATATTTTGAATATTTTATTTTGTATATGACTCCTTAAATAATATCTAGGTGGTATTGGTGTGTCAGAACAATGAGTAGAACATACATAAAATTGATTGTTTCTAAAGATTTGATGCTACAAGCAGGGTTGACCAAGCTAATGCATAAAAATCAAAGGAGGTTGAAGGAAAATAATAATTGTTGATTTCCATGGTGTTTTTTTGGGTGATTAATATATTTTTTGTAAATAAATTTGGTCACCTAAGATGACCTATCGCTAAAATGGGGTAATGGTGAAAATAGTGAGAAAAACTCGTCAAAGTGAGAAATCATTTAGGGATTGGTTTATAGTGATTAGGAATGAATACAATTGATTTATTTAATTTTTTAATACATATACATATTTTTAAATTTTTTTATAAGTTTTGATTATGGTCAACTATAAGCTATAAGGTTTTCTTAAAGTGACTTGTCTATATGAGTCAAGAGAGTGAAAACTAGGATAGTGAGAATGGTCTACAACAACAAAGTTTCCATTGGAGCATATAATTTTTATTTAAGGTGATATAAGGATGTTTTATGATATTTAAAATTTATTTTAATATCATTATTATGATTTCTTAGATGTTATAATGTCATTTTTTCATGACTAGATGTTTATAGTGTTTGGTAGTTCTTGATGTGTTAGGGGAAATAAAGTGTGTGAGATATTATGACAAGAGACAATGTACCAAATTATATTGGTTATTTTTTTTGGTATGTAACTAAAATATTAATTATTTATTTAAGTAGGAGATAAATTTTAAGTTGTTGAGAATTGGAAGCCAAAATGGCTTAGCAGACTATGTTAAGACTATGAGAAAGAGGCTTAGCAAATTGGTCTATGAGACCAATGATTGGTACTATAACAGGTAACCTATCTAGTGGAGTTATATATATATATATATATATATATATATATATATATATATATATATATATATATATATATATATATATATATATATATATATATATATATATATATATATATATATATAAACTATTAATTTTCATGATAATTATTTAAATTTTCGTTTTAATTACTAAATATGAACTCCAACATGACTATGGTTTTGGAAGCAATAGGTATTTTGAGTAGTCATCTTACAAAGATGAGTTGGAGGTGTTCTGAATAGAATTGAAGAATAAAATGAGTTTTATGATATTTTATAAGTCTCAAAGGATAATTATAATTAATTTTAACTCATATTTTTTCCTTTATTAATTTTGAATATTCAGGAGTTCTTGACTATACTTTGACTATGTTTGACCATTTTGAGTGGTCATGTTGCAAGAGTTGGTTTGAGGTCGTTTGCCTATTAAGTGAATCCAAATGGATATACTGATTATAATGAGCTCATGATTTTTTTATATATGTTGTTTTTACATATGTTCATATGTCAAATTTAACTATATTCTTTAATTTTTTAAGGCAATATTTTTGGGTGTGTGAAGGGCTAATGGCAAGTAGGCCTAATAGCTTGGTTCAAGATGTGAAATAAAGCAAATGGTGTTGGGGACCCAAGGAGAGATTTGTATGGGAATATTAAATTTATATATGAATTATTTTAATAATTTCAAGATACTAAAGGTGGTCCAATGGGTCTAAGTGTAATGTGTGCCTTAGAGAAGGCCTAATTCCTTTAGGTCTTTATTAGGCTTAATAGGGTTTTGGTCCTTAAAAGGTAATGGCCAGCCAAAGGAGTGATTGTTTATTTTATGAAACGTTTATTATGACCTATTTAAATTATAAATAAAATATGGTAAGGATATTTTATGACCAAGATGGGTGAAACCAAGAGTTGATTATAAAAGTAAGACCTAATTAGCCTATTTGTACAAGCAAAAGAGGTGTGGATTTAACGAAGAAAAGGGCTCATTGAAGAAGTAAAAGTAGGTGATTAAGGATAATTAGAGTAAAAATATGAGCATACATGTTTATACAACATATTTTTTACATATGGATGACTAGGTCAATAGACCTAATGAGCCTAGAAGAGGCATGTTGAGAAAGTAATCCTAGAAGGCTAGTTGAGTGAGATTTAAGGCTAAAGAGTGAAAACAAAAGGGGGTCATCATCAATTGAATATTATAAATAGGTGTTATAATATGATAAAATATTATATTTTACTTATTTAGTACTAATTTACCTATGGTGTTAGATCCTCCTTGTAAGATTGAGCTTACAGAAGACTAGTTAAGTGGGTGTTTAACTAGGTAGGGGTTGGAGCTCCTTGTGAAGTTGGTGCTTCACTAAAATTTGGATATTAAAAATATAATACTACAGTACATTTGCATGGTTGATTGGATTTTATCCCCCATGAGGGTTTACCATGTATATATGGTGTTCTTATATTGATGTATTTCTTCATGATCATGTAAATTGTTGATTATGCATTGTTATATCTATAGAATAGTTTGTATGTTTGATGAATGGTTTATGGAATCAAAAGAAAATTATATAAATTGATTCACCCCCCATTGGTTATGCTTCTTAATCTATTTACTATAAATATCCATTTTTACTTTATTTTACCCTCTTTTTTATGTTTGTTTGGAAATGGAAACACCCTCCCATATTATATAAAGTGGTAAAGTCTAACACAAATAAACTATAAAAATTAGTAATCAAGTTCAACTAGCTAATAATAATTCCAATTATCATTCTCTTTGAGTAAAATTGGTTAAAATACTTAGTACTTATATTAAACAAGCATCAATCCTAAAATTAATAAGGGTATATCATTATCCTATGCATTGTCCCCCACTCTTATTAATGGAACACTCAATGTCATGATTATTTTCAGAGCAGGATTTTTGGGAGAAAAATATTTGGAACTAAAATAAGGGTATATTATGCTTTATTATCTGATTGGGCATAAGAATAATGTAAACTATTGTTTTTTAAAGATATTAGTGAATAATTATTATATGCCTTTGGGATTCACTTAATTTTGATTTGTTTGCTTTTATGTATTCTTTCCCATTTAGTTGTTAGCTTAAACACATGTAAAAATTAGCTCGAAGAAGATTATTTGTGACTAAATTTTACATTATAAACCAAGTTAGATCCTAGTGTGCACATTACATGGTCCCAATATATCCATGGTAGATTGATTTTATCTCCATTTTAGGTCCATATAAGAGAACAAACTAATCAATGTAAACCTAATCCTTTAGTTATTCATAATGTCTCAACCTCTCAAACCACCTAGAATTATAACATACCCATGGATTTACGTATATCTTGACTTATTTTTTATTCCATAAATGTACCAAGGGTCATCCATGACTTACCTTAGAACCTAGAGAGATACTTTCTGAGATTCACTCCTAGTGTAAGAAGGACTACATAATAACATGTAGCCTCATACAAAACTACCCTTAGACTATTCATTGTTGAACATGAAGGCATGTCTTTTATACTATTCCCTATCATGTTTATAAATACAACATATGATTAGTTTATAAACATTCTTGAGGATTTACTTACAAGTTGGGACTGGTTTATTAGTGTTTTCCTAGTGAAATTTAGGCAAGTTATAGATATAAGCATCATGTATCAGTAATTTTCATGCATTAAATGAGAGCCCAATGAGCCCATTAGGAATTTCAATGTTCATTTCTATAATATGTATATCTAAGTCACCAATATTTACAAACTTGATGCTTATCTAGAAATAGATATGTAAAAAATTCATTAGACCCATGGAATATAATGTTTTTTAAGTGCGACCCTATGATGGTGATCTTACCTTTGGCATTACTAAATCTATCAAGGTCAATAAAAAACTCTATCCACAAGGCCAAATGATGTTTCCCACCCTTAGTGCATCACCCAACATGCCCAAATTCATCATTATTACTAATGAAATGTCATGTCCCCTTTTTAGAGGACATTGACAGACTTCATGATTAGCCTATTATGCGACCTTTGTAGGCTGATAAGATGGATAGAGGGTCATAATGGAGCTTGGCTTGACTTTGATTAATAGAATTTCTACATTTGGTTTTCATTCGGGCTTGTTCAGACATGTTTGCCTGAGCTCCTATTATTTAGGGATATTTGGCACTCAGCAGACCATCCCTGGTATGGCATGATCATGTGCGGAATCACTCCCTGGTTCACTAGCTTCAGACGGTTCAAGGATCTGACATGTATTAAGGGAGATATTAATATTTGATTGATTTAATCAAATATTAATTATTTGGTCTAATTTTAAATTAGATATTAATTAATTAATTATTTGGTCTAATTTTAAATTAAATATTAATTAATTATTAATTATTAATTATTTGGTCTAATTTTAAGACCCTAATTCTAATTTAAGAAGCCCAAGTTCTAATTTGAGGAATTCTAATTTAAGAACCCCAAGTTCTAATTTGAGGAAATCTAATTTTAGAAAAGCACACCTTTGAGGGTATAAGGGTTTCTCATGGGGGAGAGTTTGTATTCAGCCATTGATTATTGATTATTGATTTTGAAGAATTTCTTCTGTGAAGACTGAGCCAAGGGTTCTAGGATTCCATTGCAGTGGAGAACGTCAACTCTTCATTGTGTGCAATTTAGAGGCTGTGAGATATCAGCTGATTTATTGCCAAATTGAGAGATAACTTCATACAGAAGTTATCACAGAGGTATACAGATTTGAGAGATAGCTTCACATAAAAGTTATCATAGTATTTTAGGTATTTCTTGATTTAGTTTATGTTTGGTTTCAATAAATTATACAGAGAGAGATCTGCTGTATTAGATACCATAGATTTCCAAATCAGGGATCAAACAAATAGGTTGTGCTAAATTGGCGACCGTACGAAGTCTGTACAGGTCCGTACAGATCCACATAGATACTGACATCGGCATACAGAGATCCCTAGTGACTGACATCGGCCATATGAAGACCGACGTCGGCAGATAAGGACCTACAGAGATCGATGTCGGCAGTATATCGACTGACGCCGGTGACTGTGTGTTCGACACAGCAAGCTGAGACTTCCAGATTCATATTTGTTTCCATATTTGCACAAAATTAGGGTTTTAAAATAGTATTGTAATATTCTTTGAGGTGCATGACAGAGATCTATTGTAATAGTCTGAGCAAATAAATAAGAAATTATATTGTGGTAATTTGTTTATTTGAATTGATATTTTTCAAGTTTGTATCCAGACTAGAGCTTTTATTGTAGGAAAAGAGCCCCTAAGCAAGGGACATCATAGTGGTATCAGAGCATTTTGTAGGAAAAAAGGAGCCCTTAAGTAAGGGACATCACAGTGGTATCAGAGCATTTTGTAGGAAAAAAGGAGCCCCTAAGTAAGGGACATCACATGAAAATTAGAAGTGCCTTTACATCAACCATTACCAATAAAAATGGGCTCTTAATGATACATTTCCTCCAAATCATCACCTGAGTTTTCTTAACTCAATGGACAATGAGATGGTTACCCAGTTTCAAAACTAGATGATGTTATTGTTTGTTAACAATACCCAAACCATACCTTAATAGTTTACAAAAAATGAGTTAGATACCATCTAATGCATAGTTCAAATACTAATCAATGAATTACTTGGTTTTCAAAGGTAAATGGGCAACTCTAGTGTTGAGATATCAAATAAGAACATCACTTATCATAGATAAAATAAAAATGACAATCATCCCCAAAATCAACTAGATCGCTCTCCCAATAAGATACCCAAAAGGAACATCTTTGATATATCTCTTCCTAGTTGGTGATAACATAACCCAACATCTAGATCTTGATTACATCAAATTTTGCATTTCTTTCAACATTTTTCATAGGAAAATGGAAGAGTATGAGGTAGTGTTAAACCAACCTAAATCATCTAATATTGGAAGGCCACCTATCATAACCATGGTGTTAGAAATCATTGAGTTCCCTAGATAATAATATAATTAACTAGAAGAGATTTCCAATGAATTTCATGTCATGAAATAATTTCAAAGAAGCAATTATGCCCTTAGGAATTGATAACAATAACAACCCCTCACTACCTCAACTCCTCCCAATAATGGTGAAACCCCACCTAATCCCAAGGATAGAAATCAACCTCCACCTTTATGGCCTACTTATTCTAAGGTCCATATGGAAACTCAAGCACCTCAAGGAAAATTTGGATATAATATCATGGAAGGTATGAAAATTATCAAATCAACATCACTTGCATGAGCTTGTTGAAATCACCGAGCTTGTGATGTTTTACTTAAGTCATTTATTAAAAAATTAGTATATTCCAAACAAAAAAAAATTCATGATAATGTGAATATATATAAAAATAAGACACAAGTTCCTCCATTTATTCTAATTATTAGTTTATTTAGGGAATAACTTACATAACTACTTAGTGGATTCAAGGACTTCAACACACATAATGCCTATAAGAATTTGTGAAAATAATAAAATTAGTCCCCATTAAGTTGGACAAGGTCATAGTCCAACTAGACAATTCTTAAGTGAGAATAGTTGGTGAATTACTCAACATGCACATGAAATTAGAGTCAAATCCTAGAGGCCATCAATTCATATATACAAAAGAAGTCAAAATCCCCTAAGCATATATAATGCTACTTAGTCATGACTTATCTAATTACTTTAATGGACACATGGCCAC
Organism: Torreya grandis; assembly: GCA_037957365.1. NCBI lineage: Eukaryota > Viridiplantae > Streptophyta > Pinopsida > Cupressales > Taxaceae > Torreya > Torreya grandis. The sequence continues at coordinate 1,430,783 of JARHVA010003989.1, read as the reverse complement.
TAAATTATCTTGCTTTATTGTATTTTAGGGGTGTATCTAACCACATAAGAGTGGATAGAAATCCAAAGATGAATCACATGATGAAAAAATATAACACTTTCAATAAGAAGGTCAACCTCGTAAATTTTGATTTAGGGATATACACTTTGGAGACAAATCATAATAAAATAGAAATTTATGATGGAATTAAATTACCTGGGCTATGGTCATTATATATATATATGAATCTCTATCTAAAAAAGTTTATATAGTAAGAGTATTACTTATTGATGCCATATGTAATTGTTGCATCCTGATTTCTCACTAAACTAATTTACCTAATTATATGTGGATTATTATGGTTTTTAAATTGATTTATTACTTTTTAACCAAATTATAAGTCATATGTTGATATGGGATAGTTGTATGTTACTTGGATTTCATGATTTCATTATTATGAATTGGATAATTATGAATTTTGTACATAATGATTATGTTAAATTTTTTATTACAACATTGTTTTATGATATATATCATGATGTATCGGGCTAACTACCTTCTTGTCATGAGTTGGATACATGAGAGTTAATCCCTTAGAGCATGAAGGAGGGAGATAATAATCAAAGAGGGTGACATATATAGAGATGCTAAAGAATGATAGAGGAACTAATAAAACACATGCACACACCATATTATATTTTATATGTTATATGCATTGTGTGTTTGGATTGTTAGAGTTATTATGTTATTCAAATTAATTTTAGTTAGATATTAGATTTTGTGTGATAGTGAATGTTAGTTTAATTCTAGTACTTATAAATGGATTATATCTTATGTATGATTTTATTGTATATAATTTGCATATACTTAGTGCATAATGTTATAATATAAATATAGTATGTTACTATATTCATGTTGTTTATCATTATGGGAATACAAATTTATGTGGATGACATCTAGTTATTATTATATATAGACTATTGAAAACATCTTTATAATGTTTTGTAATATCAGTTTTTATCATTTATATTCAAGAATATCATATATACCTAAAGTTAATAAGATAATAAAATATGTATATAGTTTATATAAAATAAAAATAAGGTGACAGTTATATTATGATAATATTATTATGGATAGGATACTAATTATTTGATTTAAATTTTTGGATAAAAGGATATCATCACTTTATTATTAATTACAATATTATTTTAAAATAATGATACCATTTATCTTTAAATTATATTTCAATTATTATATTATAACCTAATAATATCCTAAAGATCTATGCCTAATCTTGTTATCATGCATAGACTGTGTTGAAATAGAAGTAATAGTTATCATTTATTAATAATGATTTAAGTGGACTTTTAGAGTCAGTACTCAAACATGTAACTTATATTAACATTCATAGATTTGAAAATGAATAAAATAATGACTAATAAAAGGGAGAAAGTTTGAGTAAAGTGGAACTAGGGATTTTTTTTAAGTGTTGTTAATGGAAGATAACTAGTCTTAGTCCCTATTTGGAATGGAAAAACATGGATTATGCATGGATTGTGAGTTATAGTGAATAGGGGCATGAAAATATTGAATGGTAATAATAATATGATAAGAGGTAATCCATGGAAGGAAAGAGAACACAAACAAAATAAGAAAAAGTGATAAAATAGAGCAAGGTAGAGAAGGAATATATTGGTTCTTTCTATATTAGTTTGGAAGTGACTTGAGAGGTTGGTGAAGTAATTACTTTCATTTTTTATATAAATTATCATTATGTTTGAATTATTAGGGCTTTGAAAATGTTTTAAATATTGAGTAAAAAAATATAGGCTTAGACCTGTGGATGTCTCAACCATCCATATAACTAAGCCATATAGCTTTTAAAAAACCCTAAGACTACACATATATTAGATTTGGTGAGAAACCATTAGGGTAATTTGAATGTAGTTGCTTGAATACACAACACTATAGTTTAAAATTAAACCTTGGGTGGATATTAGTGCCATATATAAATATATAGATTGAATTTTAGAACCTTAAATGTATGTGTGTGTGTGTGTGTGTACACACACACACACACACACACACACACACACACACACACACACACACACGTGTGTGTGTGTGTGTGTGTGTGTGTGTGTGTGTGTGTGTGTGTGTGTGTGTGTGCGCATTTGTGTGTGTGTGTGTGTTATACACTCAAAATAGATATATACATATATTTATATACTCATATAAGAAGAATCATTTTGTTGAGTATATACTTATATATTCATATATATGTATATATAATTTATAGAAAAATAACTTATAGGTCATAATTTTTTATATTAATATAATTGAGTGCAAAGGATTTTTGAATGGGTTAAAGAAAATTCATGTTTTAGTAAATTATTTTGATATATATTTATGGGTTGTCATTTTTTTTTCTTGCATATACATGAGGACTATGTGTATGCATATAAAGTCATTTAGAAATAGAGATTATCTCTCTCTCTCTCTCTCTCTCTCTCTCTCTCTCTCTCTCTCTCTCTCTCTCTCTCTCTCTCTCTCTCTCTCTCTCTCTCTCTCTCTCTCTCTCTCTCTCTCTCTCTCTCTATGTGTGTGTGTGTGTGTGTGTGTGTGTGTGTGTGTGTGTGTGTGTTTTGGTGTCTGTGTGTGTGTGTGTACATGTGTGTGTGTATACATACATACATAGTTTTATTGTGTATGTTTAAGCTATGTGAGAATATAATATATACATAAATACTTGCGTCAATTGTGTATTAAGGTTATTATTAATAGTGAATATATAAATATAATTATATTTGTCAACTATGTAATTAAGATGATTTATTGAATAATGAATAGACACACACACACACACACACACACACACACATATACATACATATATATACATATATATATACATGCATTCATACATACATATATATATACATACATACATACATACACACACGCGCACGCACACACACACACACACACACGCACACACGCACACGCGCACACACACACACACACACACACACACACACACACACACACACACACACACACACACACACACACACACACACACACACACACACACACACACACACACACACACACACACACACACACACACACACACACACACACACACACACACACACACACACACACACATTATATATGTATTGGATATGTATTATCTTTTGAAATATATAATGATATGAGGACTTTGTACTTATACAGACATGAAACTATGATTTAAAATTGAATGAAATTAGGATAGAGAGTGTGTTGAATAGGGTATATACCTATATATCTATGACTATGTGTCTCTATTCAAACAAGATTGACATACATGTATATAGTTAGCATATAGTTAACAAATACTTGAGTTTATGAGTTTTATGAATATAATTTATTAGCCATATATATGAAACACTATGATATTTTACCTTAATGGACTGCACATTTATTTAAACTATGAGTATAAACAAAGTTATGTGGATTGTGTGGATGAAATTAAATATTTAGTCTTTTTGGTTTCTAAAAATAGTGAACACATGAACCCGAATTGAGCCAAAATGGATTGATAATTTGTGAGGTTTGAGCTTAAATTGGAAACATACAAAATTTTATTAAGGCTTACATATTTTATACTAAATATAGTTTGATATTTTGTTACATGGTAATAAAATTTAAATTGAGGTAAAATCTATTAGTTGAGGAAACATTAAAGTTAAAAAGGAACAATGAAAAACATTTTTGTTTGTTATAAAAGTTGTGTTTTAATTATATATAGTATGGGGTATAAATAATAATAATATATATAAATATATGAAATATACATAAAAGAGAGCTTAGGTTCTCATATATGCATATAACCTATATTTATATAATATGTAGTATGACTATAATTATAGAATGTGACTAGTCATGTAAGTAATAAAAATCCAAAAGGATATAGAACTATATTTATATGCATGAAGCCTAAGTTAATAAATGAGAGAATAGGTGTTTTATTTATGAGTTAATTAATCTTTAAATTAGTTATGACCATTGGTTTTTAGTGAGTAATATGAGCAATATATCAATATTTTGATAGTTGTAATGTCTGAATTTACTCTAAGATTTTGGGAATGTAGTCCAAGTTTATATTTTTTAAACCATTTGGGAAATAAACTTATTTGTTATGTAAATTATTATTGTATTGAATAATATTTTATAGGTTCATTTATATGTTTGATGGACTAGATATATGTGTTATGATTATTTAAGTGATTATCATGTATTTGTACTTTCTAGTAGAAAAAATTGTATGGACCTTTTAGTTATATTAATATTAATTGAATCTTCCATTGTTGGTAGTAACTAAGTAGTGATATGGACTTCAATAGCTTAATTAGCATCACTAATGCCAGATGAAGATAATCCTATCAAGTGGTGTGTATGAATTTGAATGATCTTAAAGATCAATATCTATTTTAAAACTTTAGCCAAATTAATGTTTTGATAGGCATTGTCATTTCATATGTATGATTTACATGTTTGTGTGATATCATGTTAGAACATATTTTCTTTATGGTACACATCATGTAGTATAAATTTTACATCACACGAGTTCTAGAATGTCTATCTAAACTCCTACATTATTACTATCTAACCATCCATATAGGGAGGGTCATTACCTATTTAGGAGATTTTATGGGGGATCGATGGTTTGTGGTTGGTGTGTAAAAACACTTGGATGATGCTCTCCCTCCACACTACAATACTTATTAGAGACTACACTTTAAGTTATTAGAGATACTAGATTTAGAGTGACTCATGCTCAATAGAGCATTGTATCTATTATTGTATTTTTGTTGAGGCTTAATGCCTATTGTAAATGTAATTGATTACTTATTGAACATTGATATTAGTGGCTATATTATTATACCATCTATGGTTTTATTTTAATATAATTACTTTCCTTATGTCATTATGATATATTACATATGTTGTTAGTGATCAATATTTATTAATGGTACATGCTTAATTATGTTCAAACATACTTAGAATTCTAAGGTCACTAATTATATTCTTGTGGTGTAATCTAATGAAATATTAATTTTTAAGTAAAATTAAAAAACATTAATACATTATTCTAGCAAATCCCTATGGGGATGTTACATTCTAGTATCAGAGCTATCACTCAAAATTTAGGACTTAATGAGTCCACTAACATTTTCATATTCTTATGTTATTATAAAGAAGAATGGTGTGACCAAGATCATCTTGAGAGGTTCCTTTGAATATCAATGATAATAACCTTCCATTTGATCCTAACTAATTTGTCATTGACCAAGTAGCAAAGTTAGATCATATTATTGTAGTCATGAATGAGACGAGGGATGGAATCATAGCCTTGGAATACGAAATTCATGAACATGAGGAAGAAGCCCATTAGGATGATCCTAGAGAGCATCTTATTCAGTATGAAATCCCTCAAGATTAGAGACATGAAGAAGTTTTTCAAGATGCAAGAGCTTGCGTAACTACAAAATTGGCTAGGGACATGAAGAAGGTGAATCCACCTAAGTTTGATGAAATCATTATGGGATATAAAGATGGGAATGGTTGACTAAAATGAATAAGTATTTAGAGATTTGAACCTACTCTGAGATCACCAAAACCATTCTGGGAGTGTATTAGTTGGTTGGAGAAGCAGTTATGCATTGTGCCAATAAGAAGTTAGAAATGAATATGAACTTGACCACCACTAATTGTGAGTAGTTTCTGACACTATTTAAATCATGGTGGCTTTAATAGTTATATTTTGACCAAAATAATATAGATTTTTAGAATTTAAATCAAGGAGACTTGTTAGTGAATGAATATTGGGAATAATTCACCAAACGTTTAAAATATGTACCTTAGTATCAGTCAGATGAGAGGTTTAAGATTAGAAAGTTCATTATGGGATTGAAAACCTAGATTTTTGGAGAGGTAGATGTTTATGGACCATCTACCATGGACCAAGTCTTTGATAAAGTAGTAAAATATGAGCATAAGTTAAAATCTCTTATTTAGGTCATGGATAAGTTTAAGAAAAAGTTTAGAAGTTCTAAGCCAACTTTCAAGAAGAAAAACTAGAAGCAGAGGAGTGGAGACTCCAAGATTCAATTAAAAAGCCAAAATACTATATTCAATAGTGGTTCAAGTTGCAAAAAAATAGGCAATGGTTTCAAGGGAAACCAATAGTCTGATAGGAGGGACCACTAAGAGATTGCTTCATATGTGGAGGTGACCATTTTGCATGTGAATGTACCTATGATAAGTTGAGGAACAAAGGTTTTTCCCCTCAGTAAGGAAATTTTCAAAATTGTATTCATGTGGTAGTTGATTATCTATAAGCCAAATTTAAAACTTTACCCATAGAACTATTAGGTATTTTGTTTGAGCTTCTAGTTTCTATTTTGATATATACATGGGTTATAGGATTTTTATAGCTATTAGAATTCTAAATAAATTGTCTATAAAATTTGTCATAATGGTAAATGTATGTTTATTACAATACAAGAATGATTCTAGAGTTCAAGTTAATAAGTGTTTAGTTGAATCAGAAATTAGGTTGCCTAAATTCACAATAATAGTGGATCTTTATGTTGCACCATTAGGGCTATATGATTTGATGCTATGAGTCAACTAGTTTGTGAAGCATAAGGCCAAAGGTTGATTATTATTTGAAAAAGATTGAGTGTGTAGACAATTTTGGTAATTAGACACTAATTTAGGGAGAGAAAATGGATTTAAGGCTTAGGTAGATTTTTTCAATGAAACTTAGGAAGGCTCAAGGAAAAAGATATCAAGAATTTATCATCAAGATAAATGAAATGAAATAAATTAAGGAACCATCAATTGAATATTATCCTCTCTTTAATAATTTTCATGATGTTTTTTTAGAGGAATTAATAGGTTACCTTTTAAACAAGAGTTTGATTTTTATATTGATATCAAAATAGGATCAAAACCTTAGTCTAAGGTACCATATAGAATAAAAACCATTGAATTAGTTTAATTGAAGGCACAATTAAAGAATTATTATCCAAAGGATTAATTAGACCAATTCTATCACCATGGGGTACACCAATTATCTTCATCAATAACAAGGATGGCACTCTTCGACTTTGTATTGATTATATAATGTTAAATAAAGAAACCATCAAAAATAGGTATCCACTACCTTAAATGGATGATATTTTAAAACATATGTAAGGAGAAATGGTCTTTTCTATGATTGATCTTAGAGTTGGTTATCACTAATTAAGAATAAAATATTATTATATTCTAAAGATAGAATTTAGAACTCATTATGGGAATTAAGAGTTTATAGTGTTACCATTTGGATTGACGAACGCACCTACAACATTCATGAATATCATGAATAGTGTGTTTAGATATTATCTAGATCATATTGTTTTGGTCTTTTTAGATGACATTCTTATATATTATAAGGATGACAAGAGCATCTTCAACATATGGATATGATTTTTCAATGTCTAAAAAAGCACAAACTATATGGCAAATTGTCCAAGTGTGCATTTTTATAAAATAAAGTCTAATATCTTAGACATATTATCTCAACAGATGGAATTTTTATTGATCTAGAGAAGATTAGAGACAATATGGAGTTGTTATCACCAAATAATGTCCATGAGGTAAGGAGTTTCATGGGATCAACATGCTATTATAGGAAATTCATTTCAATTTTTTTGAAGATAGTTAATCTAATTACCTCTCTATAGCATAAGAATCAAAGTTTTATCTCGTTAAATAAGTGTGAAATAAATTTTGAATAAATGAAAAGAAGGCTTACTTTAGCACCAATATTAAGAGTTTCTAATCCCAATGGTTAATTTTTAGTGATCATACATGTGTTTAGGGATGGACTAGAAGGAATCCTTATGCAGGATGGTGTAGTGGTAGCTTATGAGTCAAGGAAGTTGAAGCCTTATGAGGTGAATTGTGCCCATCATGACCTTGAACTTGTAGCAATTGTTCATGCTTTACAAGTTTAGAGACATTATTTTTTAGTAAAATCATTTGAGCTCAAGATTTATAAATTGGGACTCAAACACATTTTTTTCCAACTAAATTTGATTGCTTGTTAGAAATGCTAGTTAGAGTTTTTGTCTGATTATGAATTTGATATCAATTACATCAAAGGCAAGAAAAATAGATTAGTTGATTCCTTAAGTCATAGAAGGTACATAACAACCATGGTTACTATGAGGATTACTTTAAGGGATCTAGTTATCGAATTTTCACTAGGAGATGAATTTTATGATTAGGTCAAGAAATTTTTGTCTAAGAATGTTCAGAATCATAGGTATAAATGATACAACTTAGAAAATGGTCTTATGTGATATAATCAAAGGATGTATGTGCTATATTGGGAGAATTTGAGGATCATAGTGCTAAAATAACTTCATAATGACCCATATTCAAGACATCCAAGGTAAGCAAGCTCATGGCAAAATTTAGATCACAATACTTTTGGAAAGGAATCAAGAAAGATGTAGTACACTTTGTATCATATTATCTAGAATGTTGGCAAGTGAACATTGAACATGTGGATCTAGATGGATTGTTATATTAACATGACATACAAGAATATAAATGGTAGGTGATCAATATGGAATTTTCCCAAAGATTACCATTGTCATGGAATAGGCATGACAAGATCTTGGTTATAGTTGATAAACTAACCAAGGTAGAACATTTTATACTAGACAATTTGAAAAATGATGTGCCAACTCTTGTGAAGAGATTTGTAAAGGAAGTGTATTGATTTCATTGATTTATAGAGAAGATCATATTAGATTGTGATCTGATAATGACTTCTAAGTTTTGGTTAATCATAAATTAAACTTTGGGTATGCAACTAAACTTCAGTATTACATATCACCCATAGACTAATTGTCAAACTAAGAAAGTTAATCAGGTGTTAGAGGATCTTCTTCATATTTATTGCATGGATAAATAATATAAATGGGAATAATAACTTCAATTTCTTGAGTTTACATAAAATAACTCATACCAATCTACCTTGAATATGGCACCATAAAAATCACTTTATGAAATGAAGTGTAGGACACCAATCAAATAGGATAGGTTGGAAGATAGGGTGGTCTTTGGACATGATATGATTTCAAAAATGGAATATCAATTTAGAATAATTCGGCAAAAATTGGCTAAGGCTGATGAGAGGCAAAAGAGTTATGTTCATATGAAGATAACAACTAGCTAGTTTTCAATAGGTGATAAAGTATTCTTGTGGTTTAATCTATAAATGAAATTGATTAAATTCAATAAGTCAACAAAAATTTCACTAAGATATGTGGGACCCTTCAATGTTTTATAAGTGGTCATTCTTGTAGTGTATAGGCTTGTATTACCACTAGCCCTAGCTCTATTACACAATATCTTCCATGTATCTTATCTTAAAAAGTATATAGTTGATCCTTCACATGTGTTGGATTGTAATTATTTGTAGGTTTTGGATCCCAGGGTGGTCATGGTAGAACCAATTAGAGTAATTAGCACACAAACTTTGTTTGTGTAATAGTGAAGTATCATAATGTAAAGTCTTATGGGACTAATACTCTAAGGATAGTGCTACTTGGGAGGACTCTGATGATTTTTATAGGCTATTTACACATTTTTTTTCTTGATTTAATGCTTCATACTATGTTATTTTTTTTCTAAACTTTGTTTGTTATTCATAACTATTATTTTAATAAGTGTCATAAGGATGATAACCAGATTTAGGGGGGAAGGATGTTAATCTTGATTTCTCACTAAGATGATTTACCTGATTATCCATGGATTATTATGATCATTAAATTGATTTTTTACATTTTAACTAAATTATAAATCATACGATGATGTGGGACAATTGTATTTTATTTCGATTTCAAGATTTCATTATTATGAATTGGCTAATTGTGAATTTTGTACATTATGATTATGTTAAATTTATTATTAAAACATTATTTTATGATATATATATATACACACACACACTTTATGTGTGTGTGTGTGTGTGTATTTGGATAACTACTTTATTTTCATGAGTTGGATGTTAGAGAGTTCATCCCTCAGAGCATGATAGAGGGAGAACATCATCATAGATATGGTGAAGGATGATAGAGGAAATGATAAAACCCATGCAAACACCACATTATATTCTATATGTTATATGCATGTGTTTGGATTGTTAGATTTAGTATGTTCTTATATTTAATTGTAGTTAGATCTTAGATTTTGTGTGATAGTAAATGTTAGTTTAAGATTATTACTTATAAATGGAATAAATCTTGTGTATGATTTCATTGTGTATATTCTACATAGATTTAGTTCATAATGTTACATTATAACTATCATATGTTACTATATTCATGTTGTTTATGATGGGCTACCAATTTTTGTGGATGACATCTAGTTACTATTATATATAGACTATGAAAAATGTCTTTACAATGTTTTGGAAAATTAGTTGTTATCATTGATATTCAAGAATATATATATAAGCCTGAAGGTAATAAGAAAAAAAAAGATGTATATTGTTTAAATAAAATATTAATAATGTGACATTTACATTACAATAATATTATTATGGATAGGATACTAATTTTCCAATTTAAATTTTTGGATAAAAGGATACATCACTTTATTGTTAATTACAATATTACTTTAAAAGCATGATATTGTTTATCTTCAAAGGATATTAAAAATATTATCTTAAAACATAAGACTATCCTAAATCTCTACACCTAATATTATTTTCATGCATAGACTATGTTGAAATAAAATTAATAGTTATCAATTGTTAATAATGTTTTAACTAGACTTTTAGAGTGAATACTCAGACATGTAACTTAAATTAACATTTATAGATTTGAAAAAAAATAAAATAATGACTAATAAAAATGGGAAAGTTTGATTAAAGTGGAAATAGGCCTTTTCGTAAGTGTTGTTAATGGAAGATAACTAGTCTTAGTCCCTACATGGAATGGAAAAACATGTATTTTCTATGGACTATGAGTTGTAGTGAACAAGGGCATGCAAATATTGAATGGCAAGAAGAATATGGTAAGAGGAAAGTCTTGGAAGGAAATATAACATGGACAAAAGAGGAAAATAATATATAACAGAGTAAGGTAGAGAAGGAATATGTTGGTGCATTATTTATCAATTTGGAAGTGACTTGAGAGGTTGGTGAAGTAATTACTCACATTGATTAAATAAATTCTTGTTATGCTTGGATTATTAGAGTTTTGAAAATGTTTTAAATATTGAGTAAAAAAAATATAGGCCTATCTCTGTGGATGGCTTGACCATCCATAGAACTAATCCATATAGCTTTTAAAAAATCCTAGGACTGCAAACATATTGGATTTGGTGAGAAACCATTAGGGTAATTTGAATGTAGTTGTTTGACTATGCAATGCTATAGTTTAAAATGAAACCCTTAGTGGATATTAGTGCCATATATACATATATAGACTAAGTTTTAGAACCTCAGATGTGTGTGTATATGTGTGTGTCATATACTCTATATATATACATTTGCTATTCAATAAATCATCTTAATTACCATATATGTCAACTATGGGCAATTAAGATGATTTATTGAATATATATATATATACATATATACATTGTATATGTATTAGATGTGTATTATCTTTTAAAATATAGAATGTTATGAGGATTGTGTACTTATATAGACACAAAATTGTGATTCAAAACATGAATGAACTTAAAATAGAGACTATGTTTGATAGGGTACATAAATATATACATATGATTGTGTGTCTTTATTCAAACAAGATTGACATACATGTATATAGTAAGTATATATTTAACAAATACTTGAGTTTATGAATTTTATGAGTATAATTTATTAGCCATATTTATGAAACACTATGATATTTTACCTTAATGGATTATGCATTTGTTTAAACTATGAGTATAAAAAGAGTTATTTGGATAGTATGGATAGAATTAAGTATTTAGTGTTTTTGGTTTCTAAAAAAATGAAAAAATGAAGCCAAATTTATCCAAAATGGATTGATAATTTGTGAGCTTTGAGCTTAAATTGGAAACATACAAAATTTTATTAAGTCTTGTAGATTTTATACTAAATATAGTTTGATATTTTATTACATGGTAATATAAATTAAATTGAGGGAAATGTTAATAGTTTAAGAAACATTAAATTTAAAAAGGGATAATGAAAAACATAATTGTGTGTTAGAATAGGAAATGCGTTTTAATTATATATATTATGGGGTATATATAATACTAATATATATAAATGTACAAAATATGTGTATAAGAGAAATTAGGTTCTCAAATATGCATATATCCTATATTTATATAATAGGTAGCATGCCTATAATTATAGAATGTGACTAGTCATGTAAGTCATAAAAATCTCAAAGGATAGGGAACTATATTTATACGCATGAAGTCTAAGTTCATAAATGAAATAATAGGTGTTTTTTTTATGATTTAATTAATCTTTAAATTAATTATGAATGCTAGTTTATAATGAGCAATATGAACAATATATCAATATTTTGGTAGCTTTAATGTTTGAATTTACTCTATTATTTTGGGGTTATAGTCCAAGTTTATATTTTAACCATTTCGGAAGATAAACTTATTTGTTATGCAAATTATTATTATATTGAATACTATTGTAAAGGTTCATTCATATGTTTGATAGAATAAATGTATGTATTGTTATTATTTAAGTAATTAGCATGTCTTTTTACTTTCTAGTAGAAATAATTTCATGGACCCATTGGTTATATTAATGTTAACCAAATCTTCCATTACTGGTAATTACTAAGTAGTGTGATAGAATTCACTGGCTTGGTTACTATCACCAATTCCATATGAAGGTAATCCTATCAAGTGGTGTGTATGAATTTGAATAATCTTAGAAATTAATTGATATTTGAAAACTTTGGCCAAATTAATGTTTAGATAGACATTGTCATTTCATATGTATGATTTACATGTTTATACGATATCATGTTAGAACATATTTTCTTTATGGTACACATCATGTAGTAGAAATATTATAGCACACAGGTACTGGCATGTCTCTCTATATTCCCACACCATCACTATCTAACCATCCATGAAGGGTGGGTCATTCCCTATTTGGGGGATCATGTGGGGTATCTATGGTCCATGGATGGTGTGGAGAAGTTCTTGAATGATGCTCTCCCTTCCCATTGAATTACTTATTAGAGACTACACTTGAGATTATTAGAGATAATAGAGTTAGAGTGACTTATGATCAATAGAGAATTGTATCTATTATTATAATTATGTCGAGGATTAATGTATTTTGGAAATGTAATTTATTACTTATTATACATTGAAAATAGTGGATATATTATTGTACCAACTATGGCTAGATTTTAATGTAATTACTTTCCTTATGAAGTTATGTTATATTACATATGTTGTTAGTGATCAGTAATTATTAATGCTACATGAGTAATTATGTTGAAACATACTTAGTTATTATTCTAAGGTCACTTATTAGATTTTCATGGTGTAATATAATGAAATAATAAGTGTTAAGTAGAATTAAAAAACATTACTACATTATTCTACTAAATACTTGGGGGGATGTTACAGTAAGACACACCTAGTTGCTTACAAGCTAAAAATTCCATGCACTAATAACTTAGCAAAATATAGGGCATTAATTCTAGGATTGAAATTTACATTAATACATAAAGCTAAATAGTTAAAAGTATTCAATGATTCTAAGATTATTTTAAACCAAGTATGAATTAAATTCCATTGTAAATTGACATACCTTAGAAAGTATAAGCATAAATCATGGGACTTAATTGAAATGTTTGATGAGTTCAACATCATCCCTATCCTTAGGGAATAAAATATGGTGGATAATTCATTAGCATTCTTAGATATGAGATTAACCCTCATTGATGACCCTAAATTTAAAAAGTTTTATATTAAATTAATTCATTGTCCCTCTATCCCAAATAATGTAACAAAATTCCAAATCTTTGTAGATGACCAATAGATTGTTTAGTAACTTAACAATGTTTGGGCATTTCGAAATCAAATAATAAATGAAGAGGAAAGAGATAGTCTAGAGCTAAACTCGACGAATAGAATTATCAATATCTAATGGATTAAAATCCTAAATGGGATGATCTATATATAAAATCCATTTGACACATTAATCCATGTTCCTAGCGAAAGAAACAAAATCAACAAATTATAAGTTTTAAACCATTAACCTTGGCTCATTACAAAAGCCACAAACTATCATTATAGGTCCAAATTATATGGACATAAAAATAGAAAATTTTTAGAGGTTGTTTTTGAGTTATAAAGATATAATTTATTGGGCTTATTGAGACCTCAAAGTCTTTAACCTAAAGTTGATCACTCACACTATCCCCCTTAAGACAGATTAAAGAACATTTTGGTAGAAGTAGAGACATATGAATCCAATCCTTGAAAAATTAATACATAAATAATTTAACAAGGTCCTTTCTAATGGAAAAATATTTCCAATTCACCATTCCACTTGGGTTTAAAAATTAGTTCATGTCTATAAAAATGATGAAATTAGACTATTCATAGACTTTTAAAATATGAATATAGCTTCAGATAAGGATAATTATCCATTTACTTCCATTGATGAAGTGATTGATATGGTTAATAGATCCTAGAAGATGTATTTCCTATATGAATTCACTAGATACAATCATATTTTATTAAATTCAAAAGATTGGGCTAAAACTACATTTATAAAAAAATGGGGCACATTCACCTACAAACTGATGCCATTTAGATTGATCAATGTTGGAGTGACATTTCAAAGGGACATGGAATTTATTTTTAAAGGAATAATAACTAAGGGAATATTAATTTATATGTATGATATAACTATGTTTTCAAAGTGTAAATTGGACCAGATCCACCATTTTTATAAAGCATTTGAAATATGCTTAAGTTATGGTGTTTCCTTGAACCCAAAAAAGAGCATGTTTGATGGCACAATAGGTAATATTCTTGGTCATATCATAATGAAATAAGTTATTTATATTGATCTTGAGTGAGATGAAGTAATCTCTAAATTACCTTATCCTAATAGTAAAAAAGAGCTAAAATCCTTGTTTGGTAAAATTAATTTTGTTTGCAAGTTCATTCCTAGATTTTCTAAAATTTTGAAGCCTCTAAGTGTTATGTTAAGATAAGATGTTAAATTAGAGTCCCATGATAATTAAAATAAATAATTTAAATACATAATGGAAACCATCATGTAATAACTAGTGATAATTAGTCTATATTATTCTAGAGACTTATATATTTACCCTTTTCCTCCAAACACACCATTGCCACCTACCTCACATAGAGATTGGATGGATAAGAATACCCCATTTATTTCATTAGAACTAATATGAAAGATGAATATCTAATTTAATATACATTGGATAAAAACACCTACATTTTAATCAAACATATCAAAAATTTAGGCACTATATTCTTAGGAATAAAGTATATGTAGTTTTGCTAAGCCAAACTATCAAGCAAATGTTAGGGCATAACAAAATAGTGAAATATAGATTTACATGGATGAATAAGTTACAAGAGTATCACTTGGATATAAATAATACCAATATGTTCAAAGGACAAGGTCTTACATAGTGGATAACTAAAATTTATCCAAGGATCATGATATATCAAGGAGACCAAGAACAAGTGATGTAGAAAAACTGGTACACCAGAATTGTCCATTACCTTCTATATGGGATCCCACATCTTAAACTAAATCAAACATATAAAAGAACAATTATGTGGAAGGCAACATAATATATTCTAAATAAAGGAGTTATCTTAAATAAAAATCATGAAGTATTTTATCTTAGGTGCCTATTAGAAGTTGAAGCTAAGTAAATCATGGCTATTTTCCATGAGAATTTAGGTGATGGTCATCCTAAAAAAATGTAATGGCACACAAAATATTGAAATTAGGCTAATATTGTCCAACTATATTCATGGATGCCCATACACATATATGAGTGTGCCATCAGTTCTAGACCTTTTCTAAAAGGGAAATTCACACTAAAATGTCATTGAGACTAGTCATAGAAGGGATTAAATTTACCTAATGGGGGTTATATTTAATATGATTCATCAATAACAACTCCTTAACATTCCACAATTGTATTCTCACCACCACATATTATTGCACAAGAGGGATGATGCAATAACAAAAAAGAATATCATAGTTAATTAAGTGATCAATCTCATGGAAATAAATGTGGCCATGTGGTTTAAGACTCTCATGTCATTAGTTTATGAAAATGGCCCTATATTTTAATCCTTATAATTAATTGATTTGGCATATGATAATGGGATCGCTTTGACATTTTCATCTAATTACTACTGACAAAGGAATGGATTAGTAGAATAAACCAACCAAAAATTGATAGAGGTCATAAAAAATTAATCCAAGAAGAATCCTCAATATCATCAAGAGTGACATTTGCTACTAAATTTTTTTCTTTGGGCTAATTTCACCTGACATTAATAAGAACTTATGATCTCACCATTTCTATTAGTCTATGGACTAGATCTAGTTCTTCTAGTCATACTCAAGCTTCCCAACTAAAATTTTATGCAATAGTACATGAAAGGTAATTAAAAGGTAAATTACATACTTTTAGATATATTACAACTAGAATAAGTTCATGATAAAGCCTTGCCTAAATTTTAGTAAGCATCAAATCATTATCAAGTGATGATTTGACAAGAAGCCTAAGGTGAAGTCCATTAGGATTTCAAATCTAGTGATACTATGGGAAAAATCCCATGAGAATAAATGTCAACATTCCAATTTTAATCCACTTTAAATTGGCCCATACCAAATATTCAAGTTTTTTAGAAAAAAAAAAATACCTTAGAGATCTAGAGGGAAATGATCTTCCATTACCAATGAATAGGAATTTCCTAAAAAACTACTTCTAAATTGTCCCTTCAATTACATACTTAGAATAAATTACCTAGATTGGTTTGGTAATGTCTAATTTACATAATAGTTTAACCTCTTACTTGTTTATTTTGATTTTTTAGGTTAGTTTTTCAAGTTTATAGTTTAACATTAGAGTAGTTTTAATTTTAGTATGTTTTTTGTTACTCCTATTCCTTTATTTCATTCTTTTTAATATGTCTTGTGTGTGTACCTATTCTATGTTTTTATTTCATCTTGGTCTCTCCTTGATAAATAAGTGACTTATGATTCCACAAAGGTGAAGCCAAGCTGAAGTAAGTTGTTCATTTGGAGGAATTACAACAAAAATCAAGGATTTCACTACTAGGTAGATTTACAACAAAATCATCTAGCTTGATGATAAATGAAAAAGCTATAAATCATAAGGTAATAACTAATATGATTTACTAAACATTCATATAAGTCAAGGATATATCAACTATTGATTCATCATTGGTTACAACAAAGGAAAGCTCTCACCTAGAATGAGTAATAAACTCATTCTAGTATGTATTAGTGCTCAACCATTCTAGTATTCATAACTCAATAATTTTGATGTGTTATTTATTCACCCTATACATTATTCATTTACAAAATTTTATGTAATATTAATTTTGGTTTGAATAAAATTATTTTGCTTCAATTGCATGAAAATTGATATTGTCAAATCTATTTGGAATAACATTTTCCATCTTAGAGGAAAACATATAATAATGTAGCTACAAACTTTGCCATCTAAAAATCCTACTTAAAAGTTTATAATTAATTTTTAGGAATACATTTGTTTAAAATTTCCTATATAAACCTTCTCTCCTTTCTTGTTTACTTTTAACTTGTTTTCCCTACTTTGTTTTGCTTCTTTTTGAGTTCAACTTCACTATGTTTATTTTGGGATGAATTATCTCCTTTTGGTTTGAGGGTCCTCTTGATAAAATAAATTTTTAATTAAATTAATGGTTTTTTTGTGTAAATTTAACATCAATGATGTTCTATAGCTTAACTTAAAATCTTGTTTGAAAGAGTCAGTGTGAACTACTACATTTATTTTTGTATTTCAAAAGTATTGTGGCTTATGATTATTAATGGAGAAAATGGATTTATAAATGTTTAATTATTTGTTTAAATCACTCAAATAAACTAAAAATAATATTTTAAGTAAAGATGAAAAACTATCATTTTTAATTTGTCTTGATTGATCAATAAACTTATTGAACTTTCTCAAACCCATTGCTTGGTTCTCAACCTTCAATAGAATGGAAAAAACTACTTTAAAAAGTTAATAAAAGTAAATAAAATGAAAATAACATGTGGAATCTCAAAATACTTTAAAAGGTGATTGAAAAAACCTACACAACATGCTTTCTAGCCTAGTTGGTAGTGGAGAAAGGTATTGAGGGAGACTAGGGAAATATTTATCAGGGCCATAGATACATGGTTGGTAGCATATCAATGTCCATGACATTTTACCTGATTGAAGTTGCTAAATATTACTCCCTCAAAATCTATAATAATTTAGGTATGTTTAAATGATTGTGTGAATGCAAGACTATAAATTAATTAATAACATAAAATACACACTAATGCCTTTGGAAGGAAATAATTATAGTATGTCATGTGTTAGAGTAGAATTTGGTTGCCACACTTCAAATTTTATCTTCATTTTTTCTTGCAACTAGTACTTATGATTATATACATAAACTAAAAATTATGAATTTTCATTATTAGTTTATCCTTCACCGACACACCCCATTTTCATGTTCCAAATAATGACCCTTTTTATCTTGTCCTGAATCTTGATTTACGTCATTTGAAGGACCTCCTTAGATTTTTTATGTCTTTACTTGAACCTTTCCATGATTGGAAATTTGGTAGATGTTATGTTACAAATGACTCTTCATGCATGTTTCTAATGACATTATATTTTGATCAATTAATTTTAAGATTTCATCTACAAATATCAAAGTATAACTTGAAGGTTTTATTTAGACTGTAAGGTCTTATTATAGGATAAAATGCTTCATTATTCACCCATTTGGATGTGGGACCTAGCCTAAGACAAGTTATCTAACCCTTTGTGGATTTTTATTGGATTACCTATAAGAAATATGTGTTATTGATGTTTTAATTTTGTATCATAAAATTTTAACCATTGGGCTCATGATTATACATTGGTCTTCATCTAAAAATGTCATTTTGATTATCTTTCCTTCAATGAAATTCCCCTACTCTCTTGAATTTCCTTTGATCTCATTGTTCCATCTCTTAGATTATGTATAATATGGGAAGTTGTGTAATATAATAAATTAAATGTTAAATATTTTTCTTGAGCCTTTAAATCATTATAGTTCAATGTGAAATGTCCATGTTTTAGGCTATGAAAATTATGTCTTTAGGATTAATAATGGTCTAAATTTGATCTTACCTCTAAAACTATTTAATCATTTTTTATGATTTTAACTAACCTATTAATTCTCTACTTGGAGTGTTATTTTCTATTCTTTCCTACAAGTTTCAAACTCTAGTAAACATCTAAGTCAAATAAAGTAGTTGATGGAAGTAGTGGCATGACCCTATGGCCCTAAACATTTGATGATCATGATGTGGAAATCATTTGAGGGACTAGGATCTTGGTGGAGTTAGTGGAAGCAATGACATTACTTGATAGGCCCCAAACTCTAGATTTTCACCATGTGGTGACCATTTAGGAACCTAGAGCTAGTGAGAAGGTAGTCAATAGTGTAGGATCCCCCCATGTCCTTATATACCTAATATGGTTCCAAGTGGCACCATATATAAATCATGGTAGTAAAAGCATAGGTTGTAAGGGATAGGAAAGCTCCAAGATATTAATGTGCCTAGATGATTCCATGTGGAAGCATATTATAATCATAAAAGGTTTAAAACCATGAGAAAAGTCCTATAGAAATGTAATGAAGCTTCAAGGCCTAGATGTAGGACATGTGTTAGCCAATCAATAGTGGGGAATGACAAAAGGAATAAAATGAGACACTAGATGAATGCCATGTGGAAATGGTGATGTAATAAGGGTGATAGAATAAATTGGATATTATATAAAAAGGTCATTAATCCTAGATAGAATAAATTAGACATGCTATCAAAAGGTCATTAGCCAAAATGTGACTCTGTCTAATATTAAAGTGTAACAAAGTGGTAGTTGGATTTTCACTAATATAATTGATCATGGATCACCTAAATTCATCCTATACTTGATAGAAAAGAGGTGAATTTAATAAAATTTGGATTATGGAATTGAACATGACGTATGTAGTTGAAATAGTCTAAGAGCATATGAGATAAAAGATTGATTTTATGAGGAACTTTAGGTCTTGAAAAATGCATAAGGAATGGCATTCCCAATAATATTTTAATAAAATAAATCCCCTAAAATTAAATTATAAAATCAATAAAGCTTGGATTACATGGTAAGATCAAGAAGAAGGAATGAAAAGGACACTAGAGACAAATATTGTCTTAATGATAGTATAAATGGTAGTCTATGTAGGTGCATAGTGACTAGGAAATATCAGTAAATACCAATGACATTTTACCCCAATAATTCGAACCAATGTTTAATAAAGTTTATTTTTTTCAATTACAGAGTACAGGCACACTTTCACATCTAATAAGGTTCTAATTCCTTATTGTCCTTTTAAGTCTACTTCTAAATTTGTATTCTTTATGTAAAAAAAATTAGTCATAAAATGTCTCAAAATCTTTGCGTGTTATTACTAAAAGTATTATGATTTTCACATTTAGTGAGAATAATATAGGTTTAATATTCATGATTATGTCCTTCAAATATTTTCCATTATGTGGCTTAATGTTTGAGCAATTTTTGAACCAAGCACACAATGGTAAAATTATGACTTGGCATGCTTCGGTTCTCAAGCATCAACATTCTATTGACTAGAAATCTCCTTTTATAATCTATTTCCCCCTCTTTTTATGCTTGTTTGTAAATTGAAACTCCCTCCCCTAATTTATAAACTGGTAAAGTATAACACTATAAGTTATAGATATAAAGAATGAAGTTAAATCAGTTGATAAGAATTCTAAGTGTCATCAAATAGACATTGAGCCTCAGGTGGTAGTAATTCATGGTATTTGTAAAATTAGTGTTGATAATTTGGCCTCCTAGGCAAAATTTAAACCCCTATAATCAAAAAAATTCTCATGAGTCTCCTTCAATCTTATACATGGTGATTTTCATGAATCATGATGTCTTCTTTAGTCTTTTTTGTAACCCTTTTAACATTGTTTAAGGTGTCATTATATGTGCTAGATATTGGTTGAGAGATCCTCATGTCATAGCATGTTTTGAGTATTTTTATGATGTAATAAGTTATCATAGTGGTCTTGTGGTGAGTGGAGGGGTTTCAAGATATTTTTGAGGTATAAAGAATTGTATTTTCCTTATTTGATAAAGTTAATGTTTCTTATAAAAATTAAGGTATTTCAAGGGATTAAGGTTTATGGTTCCCATGGTATTTATGATTTTTTTAGCCATTTATTATGAGATAAACCTTGATAGAAAGATTTTTAAGGGTTTCCAAGCCTTTTTTAATTATTAACATAGTGGTTAATGATTTATCTAAGGTTTTTTTTAATGGTCTACTTGGTCAAGGTACTTTCAAGCCCTAATTAACCCTCCAAGCCATCATGTACCCTTAAAACATGTCATATGAAAAAACATTATAGTTATTAATCCCTTTGGATAAGGTGCCATGTTTAAATTAGGGGCCTTACAATGTTTCATAAACATTCCAAGTCATGACAAGGTGTTTTTATGCATAAAAGGGTCCATTTTAGAAGTCAAACACATCTTTCATTCACGAAAAGGGTCCCACACTTTGAAACGGACTCTCTAATTTCCCTCCATATGTACCACCTATTTAAAACTCATATTTGGATCCTATTTTCCATCCCTATTACCTCCAATGGATTATCAAATCTTCAAACCTATAAAAAGGTAGAAAATAAGGTATTTTGTAGATGTTTATAGGCTTGTATAGATATGTACAATCATGTCCATAAAAAATGAGTTTAGACACTTCACAAGGGTTGATAGAAGGTATATTATAAATGTTTCATGACCTTAATATGTGAGGAAATGTAGGAAAGGTAGTTGAATCCCATAAAACTCTTTAAAAGCTCATAAGGGATAGATTGAGTTTCATATTATAGTCTGTACAATGTGATTCAAATCCTAAGCTCTTAGATAGAGGTGGGGACCCTAAAGGGATTGAAATTAGTGAAATTGGTTCTTAGGTCAATCCCTTAATATTTATTAATGGTTTATAAGACCCCTAAGTGTTCTTAAGCCCTTTACAAACCCCATAGGCCCTAATACAAGTAGATTCAAGAAATGTTTAAGCTTGTTGTGGTGGATCAAGAATGGAGGAAGGTATAAAAGGGTATATTAAGTGTTTTAGACCCTTATGAGCATTTACATATGGTACTTGCAAGGGTAGATCAACCCACACACCCATTTGTTTGGTAGAATTGCAATTTATGTGAGAGAGTTTTATGTTTCATAAAGGAATAGAGAATTAATTAAGATAAATACATAGTTATATGCTTCCTTCATGTTTATCACACACTCCATCAAATCACTATTAATAATATAATACCTCCTTTAAGCTCTCTCAATGATCACCATGTGAATGAGGAAGGAAAAGGTTCAATTTTATCCTCATAAACAATCCATCTTGAGGTTTTAAGTGAATGATTTATGTCTTATTTAGATGGTAATATTTATTAAAGGATTTGGAGGAGATCCTTTCTCAAATACATAAACTTCCTTATAACCCTCAAGACTAAAACACATAAACTAAATCCAAAAGCACTCAAAAGCTTCTTAACAAAATTTAAGGTTTCTTAGAATGGTTTAACATTTTTTGGAACTCCTAGGTTTCACTTTTATGCATTAGGATGTCTTATCCACCAGCCCCTAATTCTTTAACTTTTTGAGTGTCCATATGGGGAATATTTAGGTCTTAGTATGTGGTCTTGAATAGAGATTAAAAATCCAAATGAGGTCTCCCAATAACATCATCCTTATATTTAATTTATTAGGTCATTTTCACCTAATAATGGGCTTTAGTTCCCAAACTCCAAACTCCAAAAATACTATGTACAAACACACATAAGTAGCTATTATCTCTTGAATCACTTGAGGTATAAACTAATATAAATAATACTATAGGATACATGTCAGAGACCTAGGAAATAAAGATGGTCTATTAAGTTAGAACCAAACTTTATATTGTGTTTATATGGTGATCATACACTTTGAAGATGTAAGCTCAAACTAGCACTTACATGTATATCTCTAAAATGAGGGAAGTATGCATGTGGAAACTTAAGTATGAGGTTCATAGTCTTGTGAAAATTAGAGAATGAGGGAGACCTACTCAATATAAGTTTAATATAATAATGATCTCATGAGGTGATCAATGCATTAGAGGGGTTTTATTGAATAAGTCTATGGGTTCAAATGTTTATACACATAAGACTGTAATTGTAATGTTGAAAAAACACTAATAAAATGTTGAGGATATATTTTTAAAGGGTTATAAGGGACAATGAGAGTCACCAACATACCAATTTCACTCAAATATATAATGAAGCATCAATAAAGGAGAAACTTACCCCTTAAATGGTCTCACATAGGCAATAAACTAGAACTATTTTCTATAGATAGTCATAGAGACCAAAGTGATTGAATTGAAAGTGGGTAGGAAATTTAGAGGGTATATTAAAGGATATAGGTAATATACATCACGATATAATATTCAAAGATAACTCAAATTTTTGATAAGTGAAGTGTTGGAAATATTGTGATTGATGTCAAAGGTTTAGCATTATTGGTGATAAAGGCCCCATTACATTTAATGATGTTTTTAATAGTTATATCTTGGCTAATGTGTGTTAATATTTATTTAATATTAATGAATATATTTTTGGTTGCATATAAGATAAAAGAAGGGCCCATGGAGAAGTCAAAGAGTCATGGGGTAAAGACAAAAGAAGAATGGGATGCATTTTCACATGAAGAGTCATCTTGGGGAATTCCAAGAGTCACCAAGTGAAGGCAAAAGAGGAAGGGTGCAATTTCTCATGAAGGGACACTTTGAGGAATACTAAAAGTCACCAAGGTAAAGACAAAAGAGGGAGGGATGATTTTTCTCATGAAGGGTCACCACATGACTTTTCAAAGGCAAGGATATGAAGGGTCACCACATGACTTTTCAAATGCAAGGATATGAAGGGTCATAAAAGTTTGGTGCCATTTTCCATGAGGATTGAATGGTCACAAAGGAGGAAGGCCAAAGGTCATTTGGAAAGCTATAAATAAAGGCATGAGAAGCCATTTGTAATGTGGGTGATAGAGTTTGATTTGATATTTTAATATCTAGCTTAGAAGAGCAATGGGAGAGATGAGTATGATTTGTATATGGTATATATAGCTTAGAAGAGCAAAGGTGAGAGAGGAAAGAGATATTGTAATGAACTATCATTTGTTGAGTTTGTAACATTGAGAGATAGTTGTGTGGTATACACAAATGGGTTGGTGCTCATGAATTATTGCTATGTTGGTGCTCAAAAAAGGGTTTGGTGCTCTTATGGGTTGGTGCTCATGAATTTTTCTATGTTGGTGCTCAATAAATGGGTTGATGCTCTTTTGGGTTGGTGCTCATGAATTGTTGCTATGATGGTGCTCAACAAAGGGGTTGGTACTCCTGTGGGTTGGTGCTAATGAATAGTTATTACGTTGGTGCTCAAAAAAGGGGTTGATTCTCTTGCAAGTTGGTGCTTGTGAATATTGTTTGAGTTGTGGCTCATTCATATACTTGATATTGTTGTCCATGTTTTTTCCCATGTTAGGTTTCCACATTAAATCTGGTGTCTCTCTCTATTTTGTGTGGTGTTTATTGTTTCAATTTTATTGCATATCTTGAATGTTTGGTTAAGTGGAATTTGATTAAGGGAAAGTTTTATAAGATATATGATATACTGATTCACCCCCCCTCTCAGTATATCCCATGCTTAACAATTGGTATCAGATCAGGTTCTTTTCAAAAAAGTTTTACAGCTTGAAGGTAGATCGAGAAAGCACAATGGCTAGATCACATGAAAGATTTTATACAAATAAGGCCCCTTTGTTTGATGGGATTAATTATGATTTTTGGAGTATAAGAATGAGGACTTATTTTATGGCCTTTGGATTTGACATATGGCAAGTAGTGGTGGAGGAATATGAAGGGCCACAGACACTTGTAATTACTTCAGTAGAAAAGAAGGCAAGTGAATGTAATGCTAGAGCTTTAAATTCTATTTTATGTGGTTTATGTGAATTTAAATTTGTTAAAGTTATGAAATGTAAATATGCTCATGAAAACTAGGTAAAACTTGATAATATTTACAAAGGTGATGGAAAGGTTCAACAAGCTAAGCTTCAAACTTTTAGAAGATAGTTTGAAAGTTTGAAGATGGAAGAAGAAGAAGATATAGCAAGCTATGTTTTGCAAGTTGATCAAATAATAAATCAAATTCAAGGTCTTGGAGAAACATTAGAAGAGTCAATGGTGGTATAAAAAGTTTTGAGATCTCTACAAATGAGATATGATTCAAAGGTTTTGGAAATCAAGGAGATGAAGAATTTAGCCAAGCTAAAGATGGATGAGCTTCATGGTATACTCACAACATATGAGATGCAGATTGAACAAGATAAATCCTCAAAGAGAGAAGTGGCTTTCAAGACATCAAAGAAAGAGAAAGCTAAGATTCAAGAATCAAGTGATAGTTTCAGTGATGATGAAGATGATAATGGAGCTCTTTTCATTCGTAACCCGAAAAGGGGAACAAGTAAATATAAAAAAATATTGCCTTTTAAATGTTTTATTGTGGAAATATTGGATATTTTTTAGCTAAATTCCCAAATAAGGGTAATGATGATGATGAAGAAGAAGAAAAGTATACATACAAGAAGAATTTCAAAGGTAAAGTCAAGAAGGGATTCGAGAAGAAGAGCTTGTATTCTAAAGATCCTAGCTTAGTCGAAGATAGTGGAGTCAGCGATTCAGAAGAAGAAGAGATTCTATTTATGGCCATACATAAAGATTCCTCTAAAATAAAAGGTATATATGTTCAATAAGAATAAGAGGAGGAATTAAAAGTGAATCTAGAAGGAGAACTCATTTGTGCCCTAGAAGAGTTAGAAGCTGTTGAGAATAAGAATCAAAGATTGAAGTGCCAGATCGAGAAAACTGAAAAGGAGTCAAAAGAAATAATTTATGATCTAAAAACACACTTGGAAGAAGCCAAGAAGAATGAATAAGATCTAACAGCATAGTTTCAAAAATAAATAAAATATTTTGAAAGGTATGTTGTTGAAATTGCTTCTTTAAAAGAAGATATTGAGAAAGCAACCAATGATAAACTATTTAGTGATTCAAAATTTGAGGATAGCACTAAAATATTGAATAATATATTAGAGATCCAAAAGGAAAATTCAGATAAGATAGGTATCAAATTTGAAAAGAAAAAGAGCTATGTTGAAGCTCTTACAAAAGAGGAAATAAGAAGGGAAGAAGTGAAGAATACAAAGGACATTTCAAACAAAGAAGGCTGGAGGGAATAAAGCTACAAAAGGCAATCAGGTTAGAGATATATAGATAGGTCTTATTTTTATGGCTATTATTTTTATTGTAATGGATATGGTCACAAGAAATTAGAATGTAGAAAAAGAGCTAACAATTTCAAAAATAAGGAAAAGGAAAGTCATGTAGAGTCAAGCAAAAGCTAAAACTCTTTTGTTCCTCTATCAAGCTTTGATGAAAAGGCCATAGTATGCTACAAGTGCAACAACTTTAGACACATAGCTTGGTACTGTAGAAGTGTGTTTGAGTCAATCGAGAAGTATCAGAGTTTCAAAGCTCCATTCATCAAGAAGAAGGTTCAGACATGTTCATGGTAGAAGAAACAACTTGAAGAGTCTATGATGGTTCAGATAGCTCTGCATGTAATAAATGAAGAACATCCATGGTTAGTTGATAGTGGATATTTGAGGCATATGACAAGAGATAAGAGTAAGTTCATAACTATAAATAAGATCAATGGTGGCACAGTGAGATTTAGAGATTAAACCACTACCAGGATAGCTAAAAAAGGTACTTTGAGTTTAGATTATGGTAGAACCAAGACTAAGAATATTTTGTATGTAAAAGGTCTTAAGAATAATCTATTGAGAGTAAGTCAAATATGTGATTAGGGAAATACATTAAAGTTTCATGCAGAAGGTTGTGAGATTAGAAGAAAAGATTCAAATGATTTGATTATAGATGCTCAAAGGATAGACAACAATTTATATATATTATCAGATATTTTCTCAAAGGTATGATAAAAGGACACATTTAAATATCTACAAGAGGAGTTGGGAGTAATTTATATTACTTCTTACCATTAAGGTTCATCATCAGTTGAGGGGGAGCTAAGTGTTAGCTCTAGGTAGGCCCTTTGCCATTGATGTCAAAGGAGGAGAATAAAAGGTATAGGTATAGGTGCAGAAACAGGTACAAGGAATAAATACAAGTTGCTATAATAAGGGGGAGTTATTTTATGTTTTTAGATGATAGTATGTGGAAGTGATAGGATGTGGAAATTTTAAGACTGAGGTTGCCATCAATGACAAAGGGGGAGATTGTTGGAAATATTGTCATTGATGTCAAAGGTTTAACATTATTGGTGATAAAGGCCCCATTGCATTTAATGATGTTTTTAATAGTTATATCTTCGCTAATGTGTGTTAATATTTATTTAATATTAATGAATATATTTTTGGTTGCATATAAGACAAAAGAAGGGCCCATGGAAAAGTCAAAGAGTCATGGGGTAAAGACAAAATAAGAATGGGATGTATTTTCCCATGAAGAGTCATCTTGGGGAATTCCAAGAGTCACCAAGTGAAGACAAAAGAGGAAGGACACAATTTCTCATGAAGGGAAACTTTGAGGAATCCTAAAAGTCACCAAGGTAAAGACAAAAGAGGGAAGGACACTTTTTCTCATGAAGGGTCACAACATGACTTTTCAAAGGCAAGGATATGAAGGGTCATACAAGTTTGGCACCATTTTCCATGAGGATTGAAGGGTCACACAGGGGGAAGGCCAAAGGTCATTTGGAAAACTATAAATAAAGGCTTGAGAAGCCATTTGCAATGTACGAGATAGAGTTTGATTTGATATTGTAATATCTAGCCTAGAATATCAATGGGAGAGATGAGTATGATTTGTATTTGTTATATCTAACTTAGAAGATCAATGGTGAGAGAGCAAAGAGATATTGTAATGAACTATCATTTGTTGAGATAGCAACATTGAGAGATTGTTGTGTAGTATACACAAAGGGGTTGGAGCTCTTGTGGTTTGGTGCTCACAAATTTTTTTTGTGTTGGTGCTCAGCAAAGGGGTTGGTGCTCCTGTGGGTTGGTGTTCATGAATTGTTGCTGTGTTGGTGCTCAACAAAGGGGTTGGTGCTCATGTGGGTTGGTGCTCATGAATAGTTGATGTGTTAGTGCTCAGTAAAGGGGTTGGTGCTCTTATAAGTTAGTGCTTATGAATATTATTTTATTTGGTGATCATTCATATACTTGATATTGTTCTCTGTGGTTTTTTCCACATTAGGTTTTCACGTTAAATCTGGTGTCTCTCTATCTTGTGTGGTGTTTATTGTTTTAGTTTTATTGCATATCTTGAATGTTTAGTTAAATGGAATTTGATAAAGGGAAAGTTTTATAAGATATATGATATATTGATTCACCCCCCTCTTAGTATATCCCATGATTAACATGAAGGAGGTTTATACTCATAGTCCAGGCAATCCTCATTTGAGCACCTATAGGTAGGGTCATGAGTAAGAGAGTTAAAGTGTGATAAACCATGCTTGGTGAAGAGGAGTGAAAGAGAGATAAGAAGGTTTAATTACTTTTATTTTAATATTCTCAATCTTTATTTATTTATTTAGTTCCTTGAATTCAAAGGAGAGCCTTGATAGGCTATCAGGCTTAGTACGCCTAAATAGGTAGTCATATGTTTATTCATAAAAATGAAAGGCATATGCATGTTTTGAGGTGTTTAAGTATTGAAATAATAAAATAAGTAAATTTTAAGGCATAAAAAGGGTTTATAGGATGTTAATATCCTATAGTTGAGGAAGGAAGGCACTAAACCAAACCCTTAGGTCTGTATGGACCTAACTATTCATAAACCCTAGACAAGATATGATACATATACAAAGAGTAGAATTGAAGGGAGACCTAATATAAGGGATATTTTTAAAACCTGATAAAATATTTCATAAGGATTAAAAATCCACCATTATTAAATAATGGAGATTAAATATTACTAGACCTCTAACATAGTTGATTCAAGTACCTAGATTGAACAATGATGCTCAGAGTAGATCTACAAGAGAAAAGGGGTAGATATGGTGGTTTGGGAAGATGATAGAAAGTGAAGAAGGTAGAAATTATATGGATTAAATTGATAGTATAACATAGGTCCCCCAATGCACCTATAATTGACTCAAATTTCTAAAACTTAGTCTAAGCCTATAAGACCTAATGCCATCCTTGACTCTTAAAACCCCAACCTCCTCCTTGTGGAATATCCAAACCTCCAAATAGGCTTAAGGCCATGATAATGTGTGTGATGATGTTTTAGAGTTTTAGGAGGATGTTTAAGATAGAGGAATGAAATAAAGTTTCATACTTTGTCTCATTACCCCTCTCCGGCTCTCCTTTCTTAATCTTTCATGTTAAGCTACCAACCCACATACTCATATATCACATGGCATGATTAATCATGACACATTATCTTAGGGGAGGTTGTGGACCCATGTGAACTCAATAGACATGGAATAAATACTTTATGTTAGGAGATCAAATCCATGAACAATCCCTAAAACTTTAGCTCACATAGAATGCTTAGTAAGGATTTCTACATTTTCCAACTTTCACTCAGTGCTCATCATAAATTATACAAGGGACTAGGAGATATTAAAGAGTTTTGAAGATTTATATGGGATTATAATACATGGAAAAAAATTGGGTTTGAGGTTTATACTTTATGAACCATTGTTAAGATGGTAGGCCCCTAAAACCTTGCATAAACCCTAATAGATATCCAATGTAGGAAAACTTGAGATATTTGAATTGAAATGCCCTAAATTAGTCCTAAATACACTTATAAATCATGATTAAATCTAAGGATGTCTTGTTAATATGAGTAACTTGTATGGACTATTTTTTGGACCCCCTAAAAATAATTGTTTAGTAAGGTTTATGGATGAATTCAAGGTGTAGATCTTGGTGAAAGGTTATAGATCATTAAGAAAGATAATATGAGGAATACTACACCCTCTTAGGTAATAAATTAATCAAAATTATTCATTTAAATTAACATATAGGTTTGCACCAAAGATCTTGTTTACAAGTGTTATTGAGAGGTGACCTACAAACCTAAATGAGTTAAGGTTGCAAGGGTGCACTAATTGAGAGACATAAGTCATAGTGTAACATGATTTATTGGACCTAAATAATACTCACTTACCTATTCTAAGGATTTTATGTAGGTTTCATGGTCAAATAATCAACTAACACTAAGAGTTTAGGCCTATTTGATCAACAAGGAAAGATGACTATTGGTGTATAGGGATGCAAAGGGAGTAATTATAGGGTAAAAAAGAATCATGAAACTACCTCATTAAGGTAATTATGAACACTTATCATCCCCATAATGGATGATAGGTTATTTTTTCAAGATTTATTGGCATGGAAAAGATAAATGGGTTACTTAATGCTTTGTGGAGGCTAATTAGAGCATAATGCACCATTATAACTATTAAAATTAGAGTGAGTTGACCAGGTTGGCCTACACATGCTCTTCATGGGGTCAACCAAGATTGAATCAACCTCCACCTCTCTATCTCTATGCCATACTCATTTAAGGACATCCACTAGATAATGTAATGCATGGAGAGATGATGGTACTATTATGGATGTTGTAACAATTTTTTGGGTGAATGAGGGTCATCATGACCTCCTCTCCAATTATCCATGCCACATTATCTTCTCCCTCTAGGTGATGCTCTATAAATTGAGTCTCTAAGGACTTTTTACTTATCCCTTTGTTGTGCATGAGGAAACTATGCCTACGTTTGTAACTTGTAAACCTATTGAACTAATGGAATGATTGTTTAAACTTCTTTTAATAGATTTTAGTGTGACATATGTTTTTTTATTTTCAAAAGTGTTTGTCTTATTCACATTTTTTATTCCTTATTCTCACTTAATTTCTAGGAGATTGTTTTATGTAGGTCATATGATGTGTCAAAATGTTGGTGATTGTAATTAAATTACAATCTAGTTGGTAGTGTCTCAAGATAAACCTCTCATCCATCACCTTTAAGTTATATCCATCTACCACAACCTTCATGTTAAGTACTAATGTATATAAGCCTTTGGATAGGTGGTTTAGTTAATTTATTGTTTATTAGTGTTGTTTAAGGTTAAATAGAGTGGATAAAGCATATTGATGCATCACCTATAGTATAATAGTTCTCATTTCATGTTTCCCTTTTATCCCTTTTAAATATCAAGGAAAATAGGTTTAGGAATTGAGCTCAATTAATGCACTAGGAGAACTAGCCCCATAAACTAATTTTTTAATCCATACATAGGTCACCCACAACCTTAGACAATCCCATGTTACTATAAAATTTAAGAGGTCTAAACAATATTCTCCTAAGGGTATAGTTTGGTGAGGTAATAATTATGGCATGCCTGATGGGATGAAGATTCAAGTAATTTTAACACTTAATTATGACATTTTATTATCTCAAGCATTTTAGTGCTATATTTATAGTCAAAATTCATACAAAAAATGCTCATAAGGTCTTCATATAAGGGTAAGAGTAGTTTTTTATTGATATTTCACATTGTTTTTCATTTGCCTTATAATGTATAATGGTTGGATATGAAGGATATTTCTATTCGACATAGCTCTATTGGTCTTATTATAACCCATAAAAACAATATATTCCTTATCAGCAATAATATGTTGACAATTACAATTATGATTTTGAACCTCCTCAACCTTATTATTAGTTATATATGCCAATCCCCACCCCAAGATCACCTCCTTGGTAGCCTACATATCTTCCTGGTCAGTCTTGACAAGGTCATGATGCTCCTCATAAACATACCCATGTTCCAATCCAGTCTATTTATATCCTTAAGTAAACCCTCTTGGGTTATTATATATATATGGTTAGGATTGATACATAAAAGGGGTATGTTCAAGAGGTTCATAGTCACCTCATTAGGAATGTGAGAGCCTCATTATAGCCAATCAAGAAAGAGTGGGAATCTATTATGGTGAAGAATCATTCAAAGAGCACTAGTGATATCTTAGAAATGGGTGGTTTGATTTAAAGTATAGAGGAGAAACTAGTGGTTCATGAGGGTTAGAAGACCAAATATTACAATCCTCATGTGCCCTCTCCTATTCCATATCATGTGTCTCCTAATCAATGCATCTGTACTCAAAATATTGGGTCATATGAATGTCAAAATCTTTGAATTTCCCCACAAGATCCTCAAGCCTTCCCTACTTGGAAGTCTATTCAAGAAATTATGCAAAAGAGGGAAGAAGTGTGTGTTGAGAGGATTGAATGTCAATGATCAGATCAGATTTGGTATATCTTTTCCCTCCCTAATCATCCTAAATAAAATTTTAAACATATCATATTTGATATTCAATCTCAGGAGAAGGTGGCTTCATTCATTCCCCAAGTTGCAACACATGAAATAGAAGAAGATTCTAAATCCAGAGTTCAAACATGTAAATAAGTAGTGGAGTCATGGGGAAAGGAAGATGAGTCAAGCCTACACCAAGATGTTAAATATAAATATAAATATGAAACCATTCAATCCCCATCCCTCCCTCATCAAGAGTCCAAAGCATTAAAATCATGGAAGTCGATTCAAGAGAACATGTAGAAGGAAAATAAGGTATTGTTTGTCAAAATTGAAAATCTTAATTAGAACGATGAAGCTTCCATAACACCACTATATTTGAGCTCTCTTCTAGAATTAATTCAAGGATATTCCATTCCACTTCTTGAAAAGGAGCTTGTCCTTGGGTAAATATGTAAAGAAGGTCATGTTATGATGGAATTTGATGAAGGTGATTTAAGTGAAATTAAGGAAAAGATTGTCATTGGGACACCTCTTAGTGAGGATAAACACAAATTAGTATTCAAAAATGAAAGATATCATGAAATTCAATAAGATCAAGGTAAGAAACATGAACCCTAAGAAGAATTCATACCCATTAGCTAAGGATAATATATCCTAAAAGATATACTTGATGACATTGTATATGCTCTCTTTCATGAAAATATTGATTGTGAAAGTGGAGCATTTGTCCAATTTGTAATATTTTTATAATAAGGAAACAACCCTCAAGAGGTTTTAGTCATTCAAGAAGGATGCAAACCAGCATGTCAAGATCTTCAAGGAGGTAACCTTGAGGTCATACAAGTTTATCAATTTGTTGTGATGGATGATATAGATTATAATTGTCTATAAAATATGGCATAAAGTTTCTTAAAGTTAAATGAGAATTGTCAAGGAGGTATAGTTTCCAAATCTTTCTCAAGCTATGTTATGTCTACTCCTACATCAGCCCCTATGAAGTAGTAAAGCCTAGTAAAATTAGAACCATGTGAGGATCAAGAAAAATATTTGTTTAACATCATAAGATTAGGTTAATATATTATTGAATAATGTCATTATTCAATTTATATTTAATAAGGTAGTCTTACCAAATAAGAGTAAGATAACCCTCCAACCATGCCATCTTAAGAGGCTATCTCATTTGAAGGTGACTTGTTTGAGATCCTTGAACAAGGTTATCAGCTTTTCATTCCATTTATAGGTATCTCTTCACTATTGGGTAATAAAATTGTACTTAATGGGTCTTAATATTTCATCAAACATGATTCATCTACCTTGGAAGTCAACCCTATAAGCATACCACAAGATTTACATCAAGCTATTTATCTTGATCAGGAGCAGCCTATGGCTGAATTAAAAATGATATTGTTCATGCAAAGTGGGTGAGTTTGGAATGAATTTTAATGGGGGTTATAATCAAATAGCATAACTATTCACCAAAGGATGAAGCAAGAAGGTCCAATTTTTATTATAAGAGGCTATGAACATGCCAACATCTCTAGATGTAAGTGGAAGCTCTCATACAATGAGTAATACCTTATTAGACTTTAGTCAACACATGATAATCTAATATCATAATTCCATGGTATAAAATAAGCTTCCCATTTGATCTTAGAGGAGAAATAAGTTGGGTTTGGGTTAGTTTTTTTATAGTAGGTTGTTATTTTGTTTCCAATAAGTGTGTCAACACAAGTGTGGTGTGTTAGCTACCTTGGTTACTTTATTATCCTATCTTGTTACTTTCTTAGATGTTTATGTGTTTCTTTCTTATTGTGTGTCTTTGTTGTGTTTCATTTATTTCTTTTTGTGTCTTATTATCTATTATAGTCCTTAGGGTCTATATGTTATTAGTAATGAAGTGTTAACTGAGTTAAATAAGTCTCTCATCTAAACTATGACTATTATACAAGAAAATTTGGGTGACCAATAGGCTGGTCAACCTTGTGAGTTACCAATAATGTTAATAATTTGACATCCCAGACCAAACTTAAACCCATACAATCACAAAAAAATTCATGATACCCATTAAATCTTATACATTGTGATCTTCATGCATTGTGATGTCTTTTTGGTCTCTTTTGTAATCCTTTTAGCATTGTGTAAGGTGTCATTGTATGTGTTAGACACTACTTGAGAGATCCCCATGTCATAGCATATTTTTATTATTTGGATGATGTAATAAGTTTTCATGGTGTTCCTTGGGTGAGTGGATGGGTGTCAAGTGCTTTTGGACGTCTAGAGAATGGTCTTTTACTTGTTTGATAAAGTTAAGGTTTCTTAACAAAAATGAATGTATTTAGAGGGATTAAGGTTTATGGTTTCCATAATATTTGCCTATTTTAGACATTTATTATGAGAGATAACTTGATATAAATATGGTGAAAGGTGTAAAATATTTGATTTAGTCTTTAAATAGTGGTTAATGATGTGTCTAAGGTTGTTTTCAATGGTCTACTTGGTCAAAGTTGTTTCAAGCCTTAATTAACCCTCCATGCCATTATGAACCCTTCAATCATGTCATATGAATAAAAATTGAAGTTATAAATCTATTTATAAAAGGTTTAATGTTGAAATGATGGGTCTTATAAGTTTTCATAAACATTCCAAGTCATGACAAGGTGTTTTTTTATGCATAATAGGATCCATTTAGAAGTCAAACACATATTTCATTCACCAAAAGGGTCTCACACATTAAAAATGACTTTACAACTTCATCAATCCATACCAAATATTTGAAAATAATATTTGTCTCCTCATTTCTCTCTCTCTACCATCCAATGGATTTTCAATGCTTTAGACCTAAAAATACAAAAAATAAGGTGTTTTGTAGATGTTTGTAGGCTTGTATGAATCTATATAGTAAAGCCTATATAGAAGGAGGTAAAAAAATTAAATAGGGTTCATGTTAGGTATATAAAATAAGTTTCATGGTCTAAATATGCAAGGAAATGTAGGAAATATAGTTGAATTTCTATTGAGATCTTGGCAATCTCACAAGAGAAAAAATGAATAACATAGTGCAGTTCATATAAGGGGATTTAGAGTTCAATATATTAGCCAAAGGAAAGGCCCATATTAGGATTTTAATCTATGTAATTGGTTTTATATATATCCCTTGAGATTTATGAATGATTGTTAAGACCCCTAGGTGGTTTTAAGCCCTTTGTAAACCCCACAGGCCCTAATACAAGTAGATTCATGAGAAGTTTAAGCTCTTTGTGGTAGATCAAATATGGAAGAAGGTATGCAAGGGTATATTGTGTGTTTTATACTCCTATAATCATGTTTATATGGTAATTTCAAGGGTATATCAAACCACAAACCCCTTTAGTTGGCAAAGTTACATGTTATGTGAGAGAGTTTTGTGTTTCATAAAGGAATAAATCATGAAATAAGATCAATATGATTCCTTAATGTTTATCACACACCAAATTAGGTCATAATTGATAAGATCATATCTCTTTTAATTTAAATTAATGATCACCATGTGAATGAGGAAGGAAAATGTTCAAATTTATCCTCATAAGTGGTATATATTTACATTGTAAATGCATGATTGATGTCTTCTTTATATGTTAAGAGTGATTCAAGGATGTGGAGAAGCTCCTCTCTTAAAATAATAAACTTCCTTATAACCCTTAAGACCAAAACACATAAAAAATATAAAAAATCACTCACAAGATTCTTAAAAAAAAATTAAGTTTTCTTAGCATGTTCTAAGGTGTTTTGGAACTCCTAGATTTCACTTTTCTCCATCAGGATGTCTAATTAACTAGCTACAAATGATTTAAATTGTTAAGTATACATATGGGGAATACTTAGTTCTAAATATGTGGTATTGAATAGAGATTAACAATCCAAATTAGGTCTACCAAAATCATCTACCATGTATTGACTTCATTAGGCCATTTTCACCTCATAATGGACTTTGGTTCCTAGCCTTGAAACTCCAAAATGACTATGTAGAGAAATAGTCAAGAAATAATTAGCTCTTAAATCACTTGAGGTATAAACTAGTGTAAAGAATAGTTGACTATTCATCTCAAATACCAAGGAAACAAGGAGGTTCTATTAAGTTCTAACCAAACTTCATATTTCACTTATATGGTGATCATACACGAAGAGGTAAGCTCAAACTGACACTTACAAGTCTGTCTCTAAAATGAGGGAAGTATAAAGGTGTAAACTTGAGCATGAGGTTCATATTAATGTGAAAATTAGATAGTGAGGGATATATAATAATTATAAATTGAATCTAATAATTCTCTCATGAGGTGATCAATTCATTAGAGGGGTTGGATTGACTAAGTTTATGGGCTCAAGTGTTCATACACACAAGACTGCAACTATAATGTTGAACAAAAAATAATATAATCATGAGGATAAAGAGGTTTAGAGGGTTAAAAATGCAAATGAGAGGTTATAAAAATGATTATGTCATTGAAGGAAATAATTAATCATCAATAAATAAGAAACTTACCCCTTAAAAGCTCTCATATAGGCAAAAAACTATTGTTGCATTCTACAAATACTCATAGAGACCAAAGTGATTAAATTGAAAGTGGATAGGAGTATAAGATATTATAGGTAAGGATATAAATAATATAAATCATTATATACTTTTAAAATATACCTTAAATTGATATCAAGGGAAGGAAGTATATACTCACAGTCTTGGCAGGCCTCATTTGAGCACCTACAGGTAGGGTCATGAGTAAGAGAGTGAAAGTTTGATAAACCATTCTTGGTGAAGAGGAGTGAAAGAGAGATAATAAGGTATATTTAATGGTATTTAAATGTTATCAATATTTAATTATTTATTTGGTTCCTTTAATTCAAAGGAGAGCCTTGATAGGCTATCAGATCTAAGAGGCCTAAATAGGTAGTCACAAGCTTATTCATAGAGATTGAAGACATCTACATGTTTGGAGGTGATTGATCATTGAAATCATTAGTTAATAAAATTTAAATGCATAAAAAGGGTTTATATGATGCTAAAATATTTAATTTTAGGAAGGAAATCACTAAACCAAGCCCTTAGGGATACATAGTCATAACTATTCATAAACCTTAGGAAATATATGATAGGTATGTAGAGTGCAGAATTGAAGGGAAGCCCAGTCCAAGGGATGTTGAAAAAACTTAATAAAATATTTCATAAGTATTATAACTCCATTAACATTAAATAATGGGGAGAAAATACTACTAGGCATCTAACATAGCTGATTCAAGCACCTAAATTGAACAATGATAATTAGAGTAGACCTACAAGAGAAAAGAAGTAGAGATGGTCATTTAAGAAGATGAGGGAAAGTGTAAAAGGTATAATTTATATTTATTAAGGTGATATTATAAAATTGAGGTAAGAAATAAACATATAGGTGACTCAAAGTTCTAAATCTCAATCTAAGCTT
Organism: Torreya grandis; assembly: GCA_037957365.1. Lineage (NCBI taxonomy): Eukaryota > Viridiplantae > Streptophyta > Pinopsida > Cupressales > Taxaceae > Torreya > Torreya grandis. The sequence continues at coordinate 1,392,469 of JARHVA010003989.1, read as the reverse complement.
ATAAGACCTAAAGCCATCCTTGAACCTCAAAATCCCAACCTCTTCCTTATGGAATATCCAAACCCCCAAGTAGGCTTAAGGCCATGGGAAGGTGTGTGATGATGTTTTAGACCATAAGGATGATTAGTTAGATTGATGAATGAAATAAAGTGTTGAACTTGGTCTCATTACCCCTCTAGAGCTCTACTACCCTAATCAGCCATGTCAAGTTGCCAAACAAAACACTCATATATCACATTCCATGATAACTCAGGTCGAGTGCTCTTAGGTAGAGTTGGAGACCCATATGCACTCAATATCCATGGAGGAAAGAGTTGTATTTATGATATAAACTCTATGAACAGTCCCTAAAATTTTAGTTCAAAGAGAATGTTTAGTAAGTATTTTAAAGGTTGTAAACTTTTACTCAGTAATCACCATACAATATGCATAGGACCAATATATATTCAAGAGTTTTGAAGGGTTATATAGGCTAAACATCCATGGGAAAAAAATTAGGGTTTGAGGCCTATACTTTGTGAACCATCATTATGATGGTGGGCCTTTAAAACCCTGCATAAAACCTAATAAAGACTCAATGGAGGAAAACTTAAGATATTTGCACTCAAATGGATTGAATTAGTCCTGAAGACACTTGAAAATCATGATGCACTTTGAGGTCTTTTTCATGCTATTATTTTGTATGGACCCCTAAAAACATTATTTTGGTAATTTTTATGGATGAACCCAATGTGTATATCTTGGTGAAAGGCTTTATATCATTATGGAAGATAGTATGAGGTGTATTCCACATTATAAATCCATAAACTACTCATAATTCTTCTTAAAAATTCCCCTATAGGTCTACACCAAAGAGCTAGTCTACAAGTGCTAGTGAGAGGTGACCTAGTCATCTAAATGAGCTAAGTTTTCAATTGTGCACTATTTGGAAAAAAAAAATCATAGTGTAACATGATTTATTGGACCCAAATCATATTAAATTACCTTTTTTGAGGATTCTATGTAGGTCTCATGGTCAACCAATAAACTAACACTAAGAGACTAGGCTTAGTTGCCTAGTAGGCCTATTTGGTTAATAATGATAGATGACTATTGGTTTAGAGGGATGATAAGGGAGTAATTATAGGTTAAATAAAAATCATGTAACTACCTCATGAAGGTTATTGGGAAAACTTATCATTCCCATAATGGAAGATATGGTAGTTTTCCAAGACTTATTGGCATGTAAAATAGAAATGGGTTATTTAATCTTTTTTGAAGGTTAATTATATCATAATGCACCTTTATAATAGTTAAAATAAAAGGGAGTTTACTAGGTTGGTTTTCACATGCTCTTCATGGGGTCAACTGATATTGAATCATCCTCCACCACTTCATCTCTATGCCATACACATTGAAGGACATCCACTAGCCAAAATATTGCATGGAGAGATAAGGGGACTATTATGGATGTTATAAATATTTTTTGGGTGAATTAGAACCATATAACATATTTTACACTTATCCATTCCACATTATCTTCTCCCTTTGGATTATTTTCTATAAATTGAGGCTTTAAGGCCATTGTGCTTATCCCTCGACTGGGTATGAGGAAAATATGCCTAATTTTGTATCTTCTAAACCTATTAAACTAATGGAAGGACTATTTAAAATTCTCTTACTATCTTAGTGTGTCATATTATTATTTATTTTTATAATTTCTTAAGTCTTATTCCCCTTTTTGGGTCCTTATTCTCACCTAATTTCTAGGAGATTATTTTATGTAAGTCATATGATGTGTCAAAGTGTTGGTGACTATGCTTGAAGTGAAATTTGGTTGGTAATGTCTCAAAATAGACCTATTATCCATCACCTTCAAGTTTTATCCATCTAACACAACCTTCATGTGAAGTAATAATGCATATAAGCCTTTGGAGAGGTGGTTCCATTCATGTATTGTTCATTAGGTTGTTTAAGGTGAAATATAGTGGATAAATCATATTGGTATATCACCTCTACTAGCATAGGTTTCATTTCATGTTTCCATTCTATCCTTTTTCACTATCAAGACAAATAAGTTTATGAATTGAGCTCAATTGATGAACCAGGGGAGATAGCCCCATAAACTAGAGGTTTAATCCATCCATAGGTCACCCACAGCCTTGGACTAATCCCATGTTACCCCAAACTTGGAGAGGTCTAAATAATCTTCTCCTAAGTGTGTCGTTTGGTGATTTAACAATTAGTTAAACTTTTTTGTCTTTGGATTAAACTAGAATCAATTAAAATTAATGAGGGGATGTCTATATCCCACACATTGTACCCACTCTTCTCTTTGGAACACTCAATCTCAAGAGTGTTTTTAGAGTAGGATTTTGGGGAGAATAAAAACTATAAATGCATATTACTTCAATTTTTTTAATGGCATATAAATGAATCATTAGTTATGAAATTTTTTAAATAAAAATATATATTTTAAAATTATGATAAATGCTTATAGTCTACTAAAAAAGTATAGTTTAAAATTATAATAAACACATATTTTAAAGTATAATAAATTTGTTTAGAGATTTAATCTTTGGGGCCTAAATGTCCCTAGTCTTCTATAGTTAAAAATTATAATACATATATTTTATAATTTTAATAAATACATATTTTATAATTTACTAAAAAAATTCTAATTTTTCCTTCCTTTAATTAACTTAAAATGAAAGTGCAGTTAAAAATGGAGATAAAAAATAATATATGAATATTATCACCACTAAATGAATGAAACATATTATTTATTAGATATCTATTAATACAAGTTTTTTAAAATATAATAAAATGTTGTAGTATATTATAAATTCATTAATAAATGGGTATGTTTTTTTAGATTTTAATATGTTTTACATTCTATTCGAAACACTTATTTATCTAACTAAAAATATAATCAAATGTAAATGATGATGATGATGATGATGATGATGATGATGATGATGATGATGATGATAATAATAATAATAATACTAATAATAATAATAATAATAATAATAATAATAATAATAATAATAATAATAAAATGAACTGTATTTGTATTATCTCATATGTAACATATTAAATCATAGGGAAGAAACATGAAAATATTTTTTCTCTCTATTTCAATTTTATAAAAAAAAATTGAGATTTTATATTAATGTAATACAAAGAATAAAAATTTAAAAAAAGTACTCTCTAGTTTAATTACTACAAAGATATAGGTATTTTATATAATATTATTATTATTTGGGAGTATGCATCACTTCTATTTTAGCAATGCTTATGGAAAAAGAGTAAATTGAATATAGTTTTTTTCTATTAGTATATTACAAGTATTTTCTATTACATAATAATATATTATATATGAATCTATTATATTATAGAGATGTAGATACACTATTTAAATAAGAGTGTAATGAAACAAAGCAAATCATAGATGGATTTATATAATTTTAATATTCAAAGTAATGTATGAATATAGTTTGATTAAAATATAACTAACTATCATCAGTGATATTAAACAAGTGTTGCTTTGATTCATTGGGAACTTTATTTGTCTCATGGTCGGTGCATGAGGATCCACATTATTTCTAAGACCTCACGATTCATGGAAGGGTTAAGGAGGATAAAATCAATGTGGAAAATTTTGGATAAAGAATTAAGGTTTGTTCTTTATGAGCCTAGTAGGATTTTCTCAATCTATTTAATAAATTCTACTAGTTTCTTTCAACATCTTTTTCTGTTTTATACATCTTCAAGCTCCTCCTTGGAGGGATCATCATTAGAAGGATTTTTTCCCTGGTTTCTCAAATATTTAGCTTGGGAATAGATCTAAATTTTTATGGATTGTATTACAATTTTTAGAGATTTGATCAAATCCATATGGAATTAGGTTGAATTGAAGCAACTCTATATTAATTTTTTTTGCTCTTGGTTTAATGTTTTTATATTTCATAGAGCTTGATTAATGTTTAGTTTTGAGGGACCCTGTTAAACCCTTTGATCATTTAAAATTTGTGGAATTTTATTTAAAACCCATTGTGGTGGAATTGGTGAGATGGGTTTGGGAAGTTATTGGTATATAAAGGTTATTTTTAATGGTGAGAAAGTATTTTGTTGCTGAGCATTTGTTTTTTTGAGACCACAATACATTATTGTGGGTTGTCTTTTTCATAGAGTTATTCTAGTTTTAAGTATATTTATTATAATAAGGAGCATGTTCCATTTATGTTTTAGGTATTTTGTTAAAAACCTTTGAGGTTGAGTTTAAAATATTTTCCTCTATTTTTTATTTTTTATTTTTTATTTGATATGATTTAGTTATTATTTTACTACATGGGCTTGTATGTCCTATGTTGTGTTTTATATTTATCAGACCCTATCAAAACCACTTGAGGTTATCTTTCATTAAATTTTTTTATATTACTAAGTTTGATGCATGGTTGAGGCATTTCTAGTGAGCCTTCACTATAATATATTTGATGCACAAGTTTTTGGGACCTATTAACACCCTCATATTTGATTCATAGCTCCAATTAAAAAGCATTTACCTTTAATAAAAAATAATCTTGCTTGATATTTTAAACAATTATTTTTTAGAATAATAAGCAATTCATAGCTCATTAAAATTACCAAATAATTTTTAAAATTTGTCTTTCTATTAGTATAGAGAGTAAAATAGATTAATATTGAAAAATGATACTAGATAATTTGTCATTTATTCATTATTTAAATTTAAAAAACTAACATAATTTTATTGTTTAAAAAATCAATAATGACCTCTAATTCATTATTGATTTACTTTACTTTTTTTATCTTTTGATTTTTTCTTTATGTTTAAAAACTATTTGCCACTATTTCCTTTAAGATAATAAAATTATATTTTTAACAAAATAAACCATGGCCACTAGTTCTAAAAAAATCCAAATTTTGAGATTATCTATCAAAGTACGTAATAGAATGTCAAAATACCCCACTGTATAAATTAATTTAGTGAAATATAACCTTAAAAATCTATCAAAATTATAGTCAATTCATAACCAACATCCCAATTGTATCAAAAGGGTAAGGCTATAATCAACAAAAATAAAATTAAGCACATCCAAGAGTGTTCAGTTATCCCAATTTCTAGATAAGTAGATAATATATGATGGAAATGAAATACGTGATCATGGTCCAAATGATCAAACATAAGGGTTCATATCACTACTTGCCTAACAAGTCTTATTGCATAGGGAGATCAGTAGGTGGAAATCTCTAGACCACTGCTAAAGCCAACATGGCATAAGCTAAATGATCCAAACCCTTTTGGGAAGACACCCTAAGAATGACTAATCCTTTTGATACCCACATAGATCATCATTCATGATCAAAGGTCCTTTAATAATATTAATCCTTCATTCCCTTCAAGGCAATGGCCACACAAACATAGGATAATACTCTATGCAAATATAATTGTTCTCATTAGACTATATGAATTACAATATGAATAACTCTAGGTCGATAACATCACACACATGATGGTGTCCTAATGAATAACCATGAAAGTGTTATTGGGGAAATAATTACATCATGGTACAGGTATACCATCCTATAAGCCACCCATAGGGATCTTATACCTTAATGTTACTTAATTATTCATTAGTTATCATATCCTATTATTGTGTGAAAACATAGGCATCCATACCATCTAATTAGCCTATGTATAACCCCACAAGTTAATTATTTAAAATAGTCTTAGGTAATCACTTATGTGTTTTTTACAGAAGATCATGATTTGGTAGTTCAATTCCAAGGTGTATTATTTCATTACATGATCAGGTGTTAACATAAAGTTTTCATAGCTTACTAAATATCATCCTCATTCTGGGATTATCCACCAATCACTAGGATATTCATATCTTGATAATTATAACACAAGGTATATCAATAGTTCATGGATAATGTACACTTAATGCATTTGAGCATGCATATAATCTAAACCAATCACTATCTATTTTCACAAAACCATCAATGACCATATAGCCAACTTACATTAATCAAGGGTTGTACTATAACCATTTGAAATACTAGACTTTTAGGAAGCATGTCATATCTTCAAAACACTATCACACCATTAATGATAAACTCCATAATGCAATTTGTGGGTCCATATTCAAACATCATTAATCTAATTTACTTCATTTCTTAAGCAATGTAAGTAAGCTCACTTAAATGGCATTACAACCAATTCTATGGAATATCATAATAAATAGGAGGCACAAGGTTCATAATTATTTAGGTAAGTCCACTTAATACTCATTCTTTGAGTCAAGTGTAATAATATTGAATAACTAAAAATTGATTGTTCTTCCAATGGCCCATAAGGTTTACATCAATATTGGTTGAATCCATAAAAACCTTAATCTTCAATATCTAACTAGCAATATAATACTTAAATATTTTGTGTTATTTTCACTAGTGGGAGATCATAACTATTTCCATAAGAACCATTCTTATACACTCCTTAAATCATCTTTAATATTAACTAGCTATAACATAACTATCATCTTTAATAGAGTTGTAAATCACCACTTGATTATTTTTAGCATAGTGTTATTGACTACCCCAAGAAGACACAAAAAAATTACATACATGGTTTCAATTCTTTGTTCATAATTATAAAATACACATTCCTATTCTTAAATTACATGGATACAAGTGATATGTTCAACAAGGCAAATCCTTTAATAAACCACCAAAATAGTTCCAAAACTATATCACAAGGAGTGACTAACATTAATTCACATAAGCAATGATAAATAATGTTAAATTGTTTTATAAGATGATCTCAACCACATGTTTGTAATATATCCAAGAACTTGTTCTTTTGAGATGACTTCCCACACATGATAATCAATGATATAAGTTTGTAACTCAATATTAAGGACATTGTCTTTTCAATTATTCTAGTAAAAACATCTTTACTATTTTATCCCTACTTAACCTCAATAGGTATGTCATTTACTTATGTATTCAAAAAAAAATATAAGGGTTGAGAATCACATCATGTAATCAAATTACACTACTAGTCATATAGTAATTAGAGTCCAATATAAATGCATATCAAGCAAATACACATAATTGGTGAAGTATACAAGAATCATGCAACTAGTATAAAAGATGTCTCAATGTCCACATCTTGTCCAATAATTTTCTTTTATAATATAATAGTATTATAACATCACAAGGTAATAAAATGAGATACACCATAAATGATTAATTAGTTGCAATCCATCAGTCCAACAACACATGACAATAGGTGTGAACAAGGGAAGCTTCCACATGTAATCCTAGTGCAACAACGAAGAAGGTCAAATGTTGTAAGAGGGACACCCCTCAAAACTAGCCCTATGATCCCAACCATCAGTGGTCCTTACCACCCCAACCATTATCTTGGTGGAGGGTTTCAACAACCAGGTACTTAGGTGAGGTAAGAGATATACACATAATACTAAGCCATGAGTAAGGAATTATAAATATGTTAATAAGGATAGGGGAGCAATGTGAAAAAACATAAAACCATAACACTTAGCCCAAGAAACTTATCTGAGCATAAATTATTTAACTCAATAGAACCAACTCATAATATCCATAATACTCAATAGGTCAAGATCACATTCATATGGCCAAAAATAATAAATCTAATGAGCCATTATTCCCTGACTAGGCTCAAATCTTATAATGAAATAAAAACCATATTAACTTTCCAACCAAGAAGAATAAATGGATATATCAACCTCATTATTTTGTCCATAAGCTAGAATAGAACCCCAAATGGATTAATTAAATACAAGAAATAAAATATAATGACAAACGGGGGTCAATTCTACCTTTAAAATTCATAGACATGGTTGATTTAATTTAATCTAAAAAAGATATTGACCTGTGAGTATTTTTCTTAAAGATTTAAATAAAACTCATTTCACTATTTGGATTTCTCTCATGGATCGAAACCCCCAACTATACCAGCAATTTTCAAAATAGGTTAATGACCCATAAGGTGTACATAGGCCAACAAAGTAGTGAGTAGTTAGTCTTATAACAAACTTTAAGTATATATAGGGTGAGGTAGGGATTCATAATGGATTACCATAAATCCCTTTTTTGTATACACAAGGTTATTTTAAGTCAAAAATTAACATTTAATACTAAAGAATGCATTGAATATAGCTGGTAATTGGACACACCATTCTTCAATGATGAGATAAAATTCCCAATTACACCCAACTTGTAACAAATATAAAAGGGTAAATCATGGCATATACAAAATAAGAGGAATACACGGTCCATCTCAAAATTGATGTACTTCATGATAAGGAATATGACCCAAATTAATAGGTAGGATAGACATTTGATAAAATTGCTCTTTGATTTTCCCATTAAATATAGAGGAGAAAATACACCACCATGTGGCCTTTAATTTAATAACCATCATTTTTTCAAGAGAACAAACAACTTACATCTAAAAGAGTTTACTTGGTAAAACATAGAGATTGAATGACTTACAAGATGTAAGTAATTAGGATTTGTGATAATACCTCCATCTTCATTAGTCAGGATCAGCTATGGTTTTTTCACTCACTTCATCCCTTCTATGCTTCCCATGCCAAGTTGATGTTTCCCAATCATTATTTAGTGTTGGACCCCCATGCCTAGCCTCCCATCATTTCTTTTCACTTTTCCTCACTATGCCACTCCTCCACCCTACTATATTCTTCTATCTATCCATCTCCCTTATTTCATCCTACATTTTCCTTGCTCCTTTCCATGATCTCCCCTTAACTCCCATACATTTTATTTCCTCTCTATAATTTCCCTCCCTTCATTTTCCTATGTTTTTCCTTCCAATATCGTTTCTCATCTTCACTCCCATGCCATCCTTGGTGTCAAACCCCCTATCTTGTGTCCTATTGTGCATCCCTACCTTCCATGCCCATACTATCTGCATTCCTTTCCCCTTTCCACACCATGATACTATCTTTCCACAAAAATGTCCTCCTCTATGGCATAAGACATATGCAACAAGCATCATATAAATATAATATATAAAATAATATGATATATTTGGATAAAAATAGTATATATAATATGATATCTTCATGCATAAATTGAAGAAATAAAATATAAACAACTAAAAATAAAATCATTAAAATTTCTAACAATGAAAATTTAATCAATCGATTAAGAGTTGATAATAATAATAAGATCATTAAATAAAATATTTAACAAGTTATAAGATAACCAATTAACAAAATTTGTAAATCATCAATTAAAATAATAACCATAGAATCCTTAAATAAATAAATATAAATTTGCATGAGTCAACAAGGCCAATGACATAATTATTAATAATAATTATAATGTCAACCTAAAAAGTAAAGAGTCAACAATAAGGCCAATAATAAAATCCTTCAGTCAATAAAAACTCTAAGTAGTCAATTATCCAATGAAGGGGGTGGCTAAAATTCCTTTTCAAGGTCAAGGGACCCATATGGGCCTAGATGAACCTGAACTGATAACACAATGAATAAAAGATAAAATCACTTTATTAAGGCTTAATCATTAGTTGATCATGATAACCAAAAAGGATAATTAAAAATGAAAATTCTCTCAAGCATACTAGGATAGGCAAGTGGAAAAACTATGCTGACTCAATAATCCCAATAGGGCACAAAAACAAAACACACATGCTCAAAATAGGGTGATACCAATAATGATGGAGAAATACAAAAAAATATACCGATAGTGATTTAATATCACATAGTACATGTTATACCTATCAGAGTGACATTCTGATTGATCAACCACCTATGATATACCCAAGATGTCTAAACCCAATGTTGAGCCTAGCTCATGGCTTAATGTTTGCACCCACTAATAAGACATCAGTAATACCTGATTGATGTCAATATGAATATAAACCATAATGAATTTATAACAATCATTAATCATGAGTAATAAATTAGTATAAACATCTATACCTAAAAAGGGCAAGAGTTAGTCTTGATAAGTATGACCCGAGCATGCCTTATGAACATAACCAATCACTACAAAAGTAACCAATGTCAATCTACATCAGTGTTACATGATAAATTAATAACATACAGTAATGTAATTAAGATAATAAGTATATACATAAAACATGATAAGATGAATCTAGTATAAATAGTAGGTAGATCAAGATATAATGGATCTAATGTGAGTCTCAATCATGACATATTATATCCTATCGGCTATCCAAGCTACCTGCATCATAACCATATGGAAATAAAACAAAATCAACTGTCATTAATCCAAGTGATATCAAAAGCATGCTAATGTTAGCCAAAATCTAGTATTTGCAAGGGGCCTCATGGTCTGTTCATGATAGGTTCATTGAAAATTTAAAATACTTATATGATTAGTCTTTCATTTAGTATTGTTTTAAAAAAGAAATTGTGACCACTATTTTAAAATCACTAATGGAATAGATTAAATTATATATATATATATATATATATATATATATATATATATTATATATTACAAGTTTATTCTATTACATAAAAATATATTAGGGATAAATCTATTATATTTAGGAGTATTATTAGTTGTTATCTCAATAAATCATGATAAATTAAAGATAATGAAATATATATATATATATATATATATATTTCATTATCTTTAATATATATATATATTATATATATATATATATATATCCAATTTAAATATTCCAAGTATTGTATGAGTACTGTCTAAGTATAGTATAACAAGAAATCACTAGTTCAGTAAAATAATAATACCACTTGTGCATTATAATTACCATAGAATTTATAAATTATAACCTTATATCAAAATGTAAAGTAAAATTTATTAACATTGAAAAATGATAATAAATAATATGTTATTTATTCATTATTCAATATTTTGAAATTTTTGATCTTGATTTCTTGTACTTTTTACTAGATGTAAATAAACTATTAGTCATTAGTTTATTTAAATTAATATAATTATATTTTTTATCGACAAAATCATGAGCACTAGTTTATTAAATATTTACTTTGTTATATTTTTTTTGACTTTATTTCTTTGTGTAAACGAACTAGTAGCACTAATTTATTTGAGATAACAAAGTTATATGTTTTACAAAATAAATTATGGTTACTATCTAATTATAAATTTATAATACTTATATGCTTATTATTTCACTTCAAATTTATTATAAGATAAATCATAACTGCTAGTTCATTAAAGATGTATGTAGGTATTTTTTTAGTTTAATCTTAATGTAAACAAACTAGTGATTTATATGAAATTTAATTAATATTAACATATTAATCCTAAATTATATAAATATAATATAATAATACATGGTGTTATAAACATAGTTATAAATAAAAAATTGAAGATAAATAGTTGAAATAGATTAAGAAAAATAGATAGGAACATAATTAAATTATGCAAAAGAAAGAAAAACTTATCTTTTTGAGTAATCAACTATCTAAATAAGAAAATAAAATGTATGAATAGATATAACACATAAATCCTATAAATGTACCTAAATATATGCTTGATTTATCTTAAGGACATGAATTCCCACTAGATAAAAATAAAAACTATCTTTATGATATATGTTGGTCTATCTTGTATTTTTATAGAAAACTATACATTTTAGAAGAGATAGGTGTTGTAGTGAAAATTAGGCCTACATTTATTTCATATTTGAAAATATGGGGAGACCTAATATGTGCCTTATTGAAGATATAAACCCTAGATTTGTGCCACAATGAGATAAACAAATGTGAAGGAGTAAAAATGAGTTAGTAGTTGGAGTTGTGCCAGACCTCAACACCCCAATATGTTAAGTGTTACCTATATACCAATACTTCAGATAGATATCAAACCTTCATGTAGTTCTCCCATGTAAGTTATTTATTTTATTATGATCCTTTGACTCTATGAATGATCTAGAATCAACTTGAATACTTGATTATACTTGGCTGCGGATCTATAAAATTGAATTCATATGTGCCTCTTGATTGCTTAATACTCTTGGAAACTGATTTAGGAAGAATAGGGAACTTTTGTTCAATGTGAAATTGTGTATGTAATTCTTTTTAGTAAAAATTTTAAGCTTTATATATTTGAAAATGAGTGAATTGAATGTGTTTTTTAATTTATTAAATAAGAAAAAATACCCATTAATAAATTTATAAATATGAAGTCTGACCCTAGGGGTTATTATCATTTAAGTATTTTATTTTTTGTGATAGGGGATAGTAATGGTAGACATAGAAAATAACTTTGGATATTCATGTCCTTGTTACATGTTCATATCCTTCTAATAAAATTGTAATTTTGGAGTTTAGTTCAGATCATACAGATTTTTATATGTTTTTTCAAAAGTTAGTTCATTTCTGTATGTGACAATAAGTGCCTTGTGATAAAATTAGGTCTCCTCTTGTGCTTAGGATAGGTAAAAATGGTGATATAGTTGTAAATTAAGTGAAAATGTGAATTAATGATAAAAAGGGATAAAGTAAGCATGATTAAGTTTTCATGACTAAATTAAAGTTTATACATCCCCCCGCTTTAGTCTAGAAATGAAATTACTAGATTAAAGGAAAGTTATATTGAGTGTGTAAGACATACTTTGTCTTTGAGATGAATAATTCAATCATGCAAGGTGACATATAGTTTATAAAAACCCCAAAAAATATTAATTAGTTATTTCCTTCCTTTTAAAACTAAAATTTAAAAACCTAAACTTGAACATTTTAAATTTTTGTTTAAATTTAACCATTTTTAATTTGAAATTAACTTTACTAAATTAAAAATTACATGTATTTAAGTAATTTTAAAATTGAAATGAGAGTATGTATTGAATACACCTTTATGTCTCTCATCAATGCTACTTTTTTTTACTTTGTTTGGTGTTGATGCTTCCTTGAAGCATTGTAAAATTAGTTCCTCCCATGAAAAACTTGGAGGAGATGGTTCCTTAGCTAAACCATCAAAGAGAATTGGGGGTGGTCAAACCCCAACTTGAATTTTCTCTTTGAAATGAAAATATTTATCATTAAATGATGTTAAACCTCCATTATTTATGTCAATATTTTTAACACTAATATGTGGAATGAGTTGGAATTGTAAGGAATTATCACAAATAATGTTGGAGTGTTCAATGAACTCCAAGTCATGAATTATGAAACTAAACATAATTAATCACTACAAAGGTTTTTTATATTCAATTACAACATTCTAGTATATTATGGTTTTTTAAAATAATCACAAGAGATTAGATCACACCCATGCCCCTATCATGTTAATAAAAGGAATATTATGTCATAAAATTGTATTATTCCCCCAATATAAATTATAAAATGTTAAACTATATATGAATTCTCATTGTAACATGTTATTGAAACTTTGATACTATGTGAATTTTATCTTTGAAACTAGAATATGAGTTTATATGTAATGGAATATGCCCCCATAATATGTTCCAATAACTAAATTTTCAACTTTTAAATTGTTTTTATGGTAAAAAATGGTTTTTTATCTTTGAAAATTGATTGTCTCATGCATGATAAGCCCATTGAAATACCCCCATTTTGAGGTGTGGGAATTTTATCTTGAAAATTCACTCATTTCAAAATAAATTTTAAGTTGAAATGTGCACATTGAAGATATTATCAATGAAAATTGTAGCATATGGAAAAGTGTGTTAGCATAGTAATATTTGAATTTTTAATAGAAATTTATGAGGAAAGGACTATACAATCTATCATTTAAGATCATTGAATTAGTGTGTTAATATGTTAGTTATTAGTATGTTATGAGTGCATGATATGGATAATAGAACTTATCAAACTCATCAATCTCAACAAGCATACATACATAACAAGCACAAATTATAGAAAAAAATGGAATAAATGGCTAATGGCCAATATCAAGGATATATTCAAATGTCCTAAACAACATGCATAGTAGACATGAAAATTTTCACAAACAAGGGACATGTTCAAATGTCACGCACATATATGTTAAAATGTTCAAATGTCATAAGAGAAATTTTTATCAGACTAAAATATGTCTAAAAAATTTTATTGTACATTCTATTTTTTTAAAATTTACACTTGTCAAATAATTTAACATGTATAACACAATTTAATTTGAAAAATAGATATTTTGCATGAAAAAATTGAAATTGCATACTAAGATTGAGTAAGTAATCATAAAACTGATAGAATTAGGGGTCTGTGTTTTATAAATATAGGTTCTTGGTAGATAAATAAAAATGATAGGATTGACCAACTAGGATGGTAGTGGTTGACAGTTTTGTCCTTTATGAGGTGATTATGTCCTATAAACAAGATGACAAAATTTGGTGAAAATTGTATACGTAGATAGCTAAACACAAAGTTATATAAAATATTATCACTATTTTGATATTGTCTAGATATAAAAGGTAAATTATAATGGAAAAGAGAAAAATAATTTAAATAAATACAAGGGTGTATAAAATGAATCAAATGATCACAAATGAAAATAGTTGGAAGAAGAAGATGAAATAAATCAAAAACTATGTACAATCAGATTTGTATTATTTTTCCAAATTTTTATTGAATATTTTTTAATTTAAAGATTTTAATAATAAATATAATTATTGCATTAATATTATAATCAACATATCTAGTAATGATCGATAAACTTCTTACCTTAGTTTAACAAAAAAGTATCTAGTGCATCAATATCAGAATCAGGATTTGCATCATATTCGATGATAAAACTATTTGAATGATTATTCATGTGATCTTGAGTATAATAAATGGATATAGTATTTTTAAAAATACCTAAAATATCATGATATAATGTACAATATTGTTCCAAATGTTGGACTTTTTTAGGCATAGTATGAATACCCAACTTAAGAAATGTTTCAAGTGTGTGTGTTTATTTACAAGAAGATATATTTTCTAATAAACTTTATTTTTATTTTTTTTATTTTTACCATTCTCATTAAAATATTTTTTCTTAAATTTATAATAATAACTAAAAATATATTATTTTTCATATTAAACTATGGTGGTGGATGGGGATGAGGAGGTAGCATGGAAGTATAAAATGCTCATACATTATCCCCCAAAAAGTAACAACTTAATTGCAAAAAATATATTTCAAACATATATGAACCATGAAAGGTATAACACCAATTTTTTTCAACCATGGGTTACCCAAAATCATATCAAAAAATCCATTTCTGGTAAAACAACAAATGGAGTGAATATTATAACATGCCCCAGTTAAAGGGGTAACATAATATGGCCCAAAGTGGCTTGTTTCTTAAAATTGAAAGTCCTAACACTTTTAATAGTTTATTATATGTAA
The DNA here is from genome assembly GCA_037957365.1 of Torreya grandis. Classification (NCBI taxonomy): domain Eukaryota; kingdom Viridiplantae; phylum Streptophyta; class Pinopsida; order Cupressales; family Taxaceae; genus Torreya; species Torreya grandis. The sequence continues at coordinate 1,377,055 of JARHVA010003989.1, read as the reverse complement.
ATTTATCTATATCATAATAAATTAATCAAGGTGATTGTGTGTCAATTTTTTATTCATACATTATTAGTTAGCACTCTATGAATAAGTTTCTCACAAATATGAGATCTTATATAAAAATCATGAAAATCAGAATCATCATCAACTATTTCATTATCATCAAAAGCGATCATAGGAAATATTGTAACATTTATATTAATTTTAAAAATAATACCATTAACATTATGATTTTATAATCCAAAATGTGGGTAAGCATTGTAAGTATGATGCACATTTTAATTTTCATTTTCAGAACCATGCCTAGTAAATGATTCATTGAATATATTGAGCTTATAATTGTTATTTTTTTGAGTCTTTTCTTATTATATAAGGGTGTATAGATTTATGAAATTATTTAAATAACATATTGAATAAGATACCTGAGTTGGGATTTTTTTTTTATAACTACCCTTACATTTATTCTAATAATAATATGCATTATTATCAAAGGATGATATTTGGTTTATTCGTGTTAATTTAAAATGAGAGTGGCAAAGTGATTAAGTTAAATTAAAGTAACCTTTATATAAATTTAGAATAAGGTCATATAAATATATAAAAGCTATTTAATGGTTGATTTGATAAGATAATTTTATTTGTAGGTTGATAAAAAACATATAATTGTCTCTTTTGCAACTTTAGTACCTTGTGTCTTGGATTTATTAGATGATTTTATTTGAAACTTGGTTCTAGTAGTTGTATTAGGTGTAGATGTATACTTAAGCTTGTTCAAAGTAATAATTTTGACTTCTCTATCTCTTGTAGTGTGACAAATATTTTCAAAGGATTAAAACTTATTAAATGATGTAAGGGTACAAGTAAACTTTATTTGAATATGTTTTAAAATTAATTATTTACCAATGCATTAGTAATATTAGCCAACATAGTCTTGTAATGAATAACATACTCACTGCAAGGATTGTTAGTTCATTGTTTAATATTATAAATTTGTGTATATGAATTTTTTCTTCAATGTTGATAAAAAAAATTATTGAGAAATAATTCTTATTAAGGATTGAATCTCTCACAGATTTAGTAGGCAAACTATAAAACAAACACAAAACATAGTATGCTAATATCCTTTGATATATTTTAGTTATCCTTTGATCATTAAATGCATAATGCAAACATGTTATGTGAAAACATATTATATATTGTTTATGATCTCATTTTACCTCATATAAAGGAATCTTGAGAGTTAAAAACCTAATGGGTAAAGGATAGGATGCAATATCATGTGTTAAATGATTATGAAATAAAGGATATGAATACAATGATTGGATATCTTTTGAGAATGTTTTTTTATAAATTTAACACCTTATCTTTCATAAATATAATTACTTCTCAAGGGATTTTGTAGTAGATAAGGTTTATGGTGTAGTATGGATAGATATCAAAAGATTGGAATATATTACTTGGCTAGGCATAGGAATATAAATTTGATGTAGTCCATGTGTTCCCTCAAAAATAAATATGTCCATATGGAATAACAATATCAACCATTATAGTGGTCACACTTGTGGTAGGGTTCACAATGCAAAAAATTGGTTCTTATTACACATTAAGAGTATAAATTTTAGGGTTTTATGCATTTTTCATAGCTAATAAAACCTTAGTGACTTTGGGTATGTCTTTTAGAATTTAACAAATTCATTCTCAAAATTTTGACATACATTGGACTTGTTCTTGGTCAAATCCATTGAGGTCATCAAAATGAATCCTATCTAAACTATCATTGGTATCTTGTGCATTTTGTTCACTATCTTATTCATTTTGATTATGTTTTGGAAAATATTCTTTAATAATTCTTTCACCAAAAGAGGAACCAATGTGTGAATGAGTAGAATCCATTTTAAAATTTATTAAAGGAATTTTAATATGTTTAATTAGAAGCTTGGTTATTATATAATTGTGATTTAAATGAGTATTAGAGATAAATTATTATGTAGCATGCAAGCAAAACATGAAAGAAAACTTGTAAATTTTAAAATTAAGGACTTAATTTTTTATAAAGGATAATTATTGAAGCCTTAGAAGGTTTGAACACTAAGGAAAACCTAGGGTTAGATAGATTTAGAATAATAAAATAGTTCACCAAATCATTTATTTGAAATTTAGTCAATATTATAATATTATTCCTTAATTAGGAAATGTAATAGAATAATATAGGGTGATAGAATCAAAATTTTAAACAAAAAAACTAAATATAAATGGTTTTTTAAATTTGATACGATAAAAACTAGGTTGTAGAGGGATCTTGGAACCACCAAAGTTCAGTACAAAAATTTTAAATATGCCAATTAAAGGTAAAATAAAAAAATAACAAAAAACTATAGTACTAAATTGAGATCCAAAAAAATAGAAAACCAGAAAGAAACTTAGGATGAAAGTCCCTCTGATAGGACTTCAGATCTTCAAGATTTTTCATTGAGATGTTTTATTTTACCTTAGGAACCTTTTCCCAAGTATGGTTCTTGGGATCCTCAATAACTTCACCATGAAATATCATGCGGGGTTTCTTTTGTACTTTAAACTACAAGGGAGACTACTTTAGGGGGGACCCCCTTTGGGGAACCTAGAGGAGGGTATCTCAACGCTTTAGGTGATTAAACGATAGGGGACTAGGTGGCTTAGGTAGACTAAATAAAATCTTGAACCATAGACTAAGCCTATTTGTGCAAAGAGTTTCAATCCTAAATGAGCTTGGTAAGCGCCATCAATGCTTATTGAACCTTGAAATTAAATCTATCTAGATTTAATTTATTTCTTTCCATCTCATCAGTCAAAATGGATTTCCCTTTATAGGTGGTCTCTAATAAGGTAACCACTTCAAGTGAGACTAGTTTAGGTTTAGGGATGAATAACTTAAGGGGGACGTCATTAGGAGGGTAATTAGAAAGGCTAACCTTGGGGGTACATTTAGAGGGCTAGTGGGATCCTGAGGTGGGATCCTCCATCGAGGAGTCCTCCCCAAAGGAGGATACCCTAAGGGGATCCTCTTGACTATATAGGGCTTGGTCATGCTTGAAAAGGAGAAGGATCAACCCTTGGTAGAGGATAGAGTTAGAGTCATTCACTTGATGTAGAAAAATAGTAATTTTGAGGAACTTAAGCGAAAAAAAGGCAAAATAATTTCTTAGACAATAAAATGATTCAATAAATGAAAGTGGTGGGAAAATATAAGAGTGTATTTACCTTCAAGCATAATAAAGCACATGACTTGAATACAAATTTCTGGTTAGTAGTGTGGGTGATCTTCCTATGAGAAGACTTTCTTATTAGTCTTCATGAAGTCATTGATTAGGAAGAAGCATTGCAATATCTCTTATTTCTTTATTTGGTCTTTGAATGCCTTAGTACCTTCATAAGACATACTAGTTTCTTCACCTTTGTATTCCTTAGAAATAGTTATTATGATTCCATGAATGGTCACTTTACATTTTTTTCAAGCTAAAACTAAATATAAATGATTTAAATAGACAAATAAAAACATAAACAAACAAGGATAAACTATAAAAAATAAAAATGAACTTAGCTTTATTATTTATCAACTGATTAAATAAGAAAACATAATGTATAAATAAATATAATGTAAAAAGCCCATAAATCTCCATGAAGTTGTGTTTGAGTGCCCTAAAGGAAAAAAATGCCTAGTAGAGGACATAAGTGTTCCACTATTGTCCCTATTGGTCAATCTTGTATTTTTTAATAAAAAAATGAAACTTTTTGGAATTGTCATGTATGATAGTCAAAATTAGGTCTTCTTGTGTTGATTTTGAATTTAGAGTTATATGTAGACATGTGGTATTACTTCTTGAATACATAAACCCTATCTTTGAGGAAAAATTCAATAAATAAATTTGAAAGAGTAAAATGGGTTAGATGTTAGAGTTTTGTTACACCTTAACAACCCACCATGTTGAGCATTGCCTACATACCAATACTCTAAACAAGGATCAAACCTCCATGTATTCCTCTAACCTAAGTATTTTTTGTAATTATGCTCCTTTTGCTATTTGAATGAATATATAATCAACTTTAATACTTTATGATTCTTATCTATTGATGCATAAAACTAAATTCAGACTTAGTTTATGATTACTTAAAGTGATTAAAAAATAATTTGGAAAGAATAAGTAACTTTTATTCAATATGAACTTGTGTAAATAATTTTTTTAGTATAATTACTAACCTTTAAAATATGTGAAAATATGTGAATTTAATGAGAGTTTATAGTAGTTCAATAATGATACATATATGTTAGGAAATTTATAAATATGAATGTCGAACCTAGGGGTGATCACCTTTGAGGATTTTATTTTTGAGTGGATGAAAATAATGGTAGACAATGAAAGGAATGATTTAGATTCCTATCTATATTGGGAATTCATGTCTTCCTAAGAAAACTGCTAAATTTGGAGTTTAGGTTAGAGCATACAAATGCATAGATTTTTTTTAATAGTCAATTCATTTATATATGTGACAATAGATGTTCTTGTTATAGAAGTATGTATCTTATTGTGTTTATGATAGGTCAAAATGGTGAAATAGGTGGCAATTAAGTGCACATGTGAATTAATGGTAAAAAGGGATAAAATTGACATGATTAAGTGTTCATTACCAAATTCAAGTTACTACAACTAGTGGCCTCATGTTCATTTAAAATTAAAAAAATATAAATATAAGAACAAATAAATCAAGGGTGTTAGTTCATTAACAAACTACACTACTTGTAGTCTTATCATAGATTTTTTTAAAAAACTTTTAAAATTGATCATATAAATACATTTTTATTCTATGAAAAAAATTCAAAAAAATATATTGAGCATGAAAATATTATTTGGATTTATTTATTTATTTTTTAATCCCAATTATAGTTTAATTAGTGAGTGCTAGTTTAATTAATATAGATAGACAAAAAAATTATGCAAAATTTGTGTCATTTTTTTAGCACTCTCAAAACATCCCTTTATATATTATGGTTTTAGTTGGTCAAATTCCATTTTTTAAGGATGTACTAATTGGTTTAAATAGGATGAGATATAATTTTTTGAGACATATTCTTCTGATAATTACCATAATAATTTTAGTTATTGCATATTGAATATTAGATAAAATATGTGATTGATATAGTTATAGGAACAAAATATTAAATGAGGATGTTTTAATTGTACAAGTTGAAAGGATAAATAAACACTCTCATTCATGCACTATTATATCGATGGAAATGAATTTTTTTTAAATATTAAAAAATTAATACATCTTTCTAGAAAAGATAAAAATGATTAATACCATTTCTATGGTTAGATGATTAATCCATATATAGATGATGATAAGACCAGGGTTAAAAATAATGAAATAATTACAAATAATATAAATTATATTTTATAGTGTCTCTACCAAAAAGCATTAACATCCTCCATTTTCCATCACATGAATATTCATAACATGTTTGAAAAAAAAATTGTCATGGAAAACTATTCAAAATGTATAGGTGGTAGTTTTTAAAAAGTTTAGAATTAGAACTTTCTAAGTCTAAATTTTGAAAATTAAATAGCTAGTTAAATGCTAAGACAATAATGAATTAGGATGAGAGTTCATTTAAAATTTTAGATACTTATAAAAAGTAAAAATCCAAGTTTTTTATTGATTAAATATTTATTGATTGAAATTAATTATTGCCATCAAGCCTTAGAAAAAAATGATACTAACAATGAGAAATTTCTAATTTGGGTAGACTTGTTATCTCTATTCTAATGCATAGTGTGACCACACAATTAGTGGTGATATATATTACATATAGAGTATCAGAAGCATGTGTAATCTATAAATAAATATCACCAATTTTAATATTTGATTCAAATATTCAGTTTTATATTAATTATGGTAACCACACCATCAAAGCACAAAAAAATATTTGTAATAACAAAAAAAATTCTAGGGCACATGAAAGAATTATAAAAAAATATAATCTCACATTATTTAATCTAAATAAACTATTGAAAAATTAATCAACATTTATAGGTATGGTAAGGGGACCAAGTATATGATAGGGTCCAATAAATGTGATAGGTATAGTAAGGGGACCAAGTATAGGATAGGATCCAATAGCTATGACAGTGCTTGTGGATGAAATGAGAAATTATTTTTAAAAAATAAATCAATAGTTATTATATACGAATCAAATTATACCCAAATTATACCTAATAACATATAATCACATTATGCCACATAATATGCCCAATAATTAGTCACCCATTCATAAATACTAGACCCTCTTATTTTCTAAAATACATTCAAAATTGTATTTTCCCTCAAATTAAACACATAAAACAAAAATGGTGATGTGGTAGCTTCATATGTTAAATAATTGAGTAGGTTTAATGTGTAAACAAGGCACCTGCATGATTTTATACACCCATGAAGTTAGGGTGGCCAACTACTAGTCCCCTTCCCCTAGAAAAATTCATCAAAAAAAACATGGTTCATGAAAAAGTTCATTGACCAATGATATCAAATTAGGACTATATGGATAGATGAGAACATTCCTATACATCTAGAAAGTGGCCATGAAAATACAAATGAATGGATGGTATTTACCATTTAGATTTAAATTATTTTATAGCTTATAATTTAAATTTGTAATCTTTCTATATAATTTACTAATATGATTTATTTTACATTACAGTCATTTGAATATCAGACATTGGATATTTTTGAGAAAAATAAAGTTAAGAGCTTGCAAGATAAGATATCATTTATTTTAATTCTAAAATTTATATGTAAAAAATGGTTTATTTTATTTTAATTATACAAAATGGTAGCACTTTAATGTTTTCATAAAAAATATATTGATCCTAATTTCTAGAAAAATCAACTAGAATATCTTATAGTGATTTTTAGGGGGGTAAAAGGAATGAGTGTTAATGATTTGTTAGAAATGGTAGATATTATCTTAAAAAATGAGGTTTGGATTCATAATATTATAAATGTATGATCTATGGTAGATAAATTAGACA
>JARHVA010003989.1:1302500-1365000 GCA_037957365.1 Torreya grandis | reverse complement strand
TCAAAACGAGTCAAAAAAATAATTGTTTATAATGGAAGCATTTTTAGTAGAAATTGGTATCCAATGTATATAGTACCAAGAAAAAAAATTCAAAAAAAATTGAAACTGGATATGAGGTAGACACTAAATCTGAGAAATCTCAACTACAAAAATGTCAATTTTTGATATCATGCCAATACATAAGACATTTAACTAGTTTCACTTTTAAATGGGGAAGTTATGATAATAAACCCAATGTGGAAACTATTTATCTTCCATTTCCAATCAAATGAGTAAGCAACTATATGAAGGAGGAGAAAAAAAATAGAGAAAGGAGGAATTTTAATGACCTTTCATCAATTATCAATAAGGGGCCATACTTATAGTATGGTGACTTATATTTTAGTTGTGTGGTATGATGCATTTCTTTTTTAATGGTGTGGGTGCAGGGGGAGGGGGAAATTATAGGAAAATTAGTGTTCACATGATTTAACATTTGGTAAATTAGTATTTACATTATTACTTATTTACCGTAAGGTAAATATTATTAGGTTATTATTTTTAAATTACCATATGGTTAATATTTTAATATAGTTATTATTAATTAGTCATATATATACTACTATAACAAATAATATATTACAAATAGTTTATTGTTTGGTGAGTTGTTTATATAAATCACATATCTAATGAGCATTTTTTTGATAGTTATGGGGTTTAGTAATCATTGGTATATGAGTTTTTTGATGAGAGAATATATTCATGAATATAGGAAGACATTTCCTATATATCTGTATATCCTGAATGAACTATGTAATTTAAAATATAGTCTAAAATATAATAACATGTGTTTTAATATTATTGTGTATTTGGTTTTATCATTATTTTGAATGCATTGAAGGCCTATATAATCTCCTTCGATTATTAAAAATTCAAAATGAAAAAATAATGTAATTATAATGGTTAGAAAATTTAATTTATTAAAAATTATATTCAATAAATTCAAATTCTCTTTTTGGTGAACTAATAAGGGAGAAATTATCCAAAAATTTGTTGAAAATATACTTACTAATGTAAAAATTGATAATATTCCTTTGTTATAATATGGTAATGAATAATGTGTATTAAAATATGATAAATATATAAAATACTTATGTAATTTCTAAAATGACATTGATAATCATGTGTTTTCTACATCAACTACTATTTTATTTTATGAACAAAAATGGATACTAGAAGAGTACCTTCTATAACATAGAAAGTTTGTCAATAATTTCATAAATACAACTGGTTATTTTAATTTTTTTTCTCAATTAATATTAATTATCAATTATATTGATGTTAAATATAATGAAAACAAACTAGACTCTTCTATTTAATAGATATTATCCAATGTTTTAAATAATTTATATAAGAATATATGGTATATGTTTTCATCACTATTTTTTATAATTGTTGTAATAAAATTTGGTACTACAGGTTTTTTATTAAGTAAATACTTTTTAAAAGATTATTTAGAGTACACATATATTTATTAAAATTACTTATTATAATTTTTTAAAATATTTTCCTATTGGAAAGAAGTTATTGATATTGGGAGTAGAAGAATTGTTGTTTGGAATTATAGGGATTTCTAAAACGAAATAAAAAAATAATGTCTTATTTTTCCTCTTCATGTTATAAATATTTTTAGTACACATTTAGATCTAAAATATTGATAAATTGAAATAAATATTTATATATTACGTTGAAGTTTAGTTATCCGGATTAAGTGTTATCCATTATATCCTTTACCAATTTTAGTTGTCAAAAATACTATATTTAAGTTGACAATAAGAACATTGAATTTTAAAATAAGTGAAATATTTTTTAGATCAAATAATGGGAATATTATGTTGATTTACACAAAAAAATATGAAAATTTTTTAGATAATTTTTTTTATTCGATCAATTAAAGACCAATTTGAAGGGGCCCATTCCCTTTATAGAAGAAATCTAGAAGATAGACATGACAAAAAAAAAAGACCAAAAAAGAACAAAAGACAAACCTAGAAGCTAAAACCCTCTACCACCAAACTTACACCAAGTATCAACCAAAAAACCTAAGACCAAACACAAAAATACATAGTAAAATAGACTATTCCAATTTAGAATAAAATACCAACTTCTTAGTCTCACTACCATCACCTTTCTTATTCCTTCCTCAAGTACAACTTTTGATAAACTGGTCCTTATCTTCTTCCTATCTTATGTGTTTGACACTAGTAGACTGAATCTTCAATTTCTCCTCCTCAAGAACCTAGTTAACCTCCTCCTCTCCACCACTTTGAGCTCATTTGTCACCCTATGGAGTGAAAATAGAATGATTCTTACCCAATTTATTGGTTGTCGAATCTTGACTCAGGATCCCTTTTAACTTCTCGAACTCATCCATGATTTTTATACTTAGGAGTTTTTAGATAGAAATCTTTGTGTGTAAATTTTTATGATAATTCATAATTTCCACCTTGCCATTGGAAGCAGGAACCCCTCTACCTCGACTAGTTAATGGATGGACATAGATATGACTCCTCATATCTCATTTTGGATCTTCCTATGCTTGCTCAATAGAATCCCCAATATTTTATTCCTCCTGTCCATTCTCATATTTTGACACAGTGGAGTAATCTTCACCCTCTTTGATGTTTTCCTTCTCACTATGGATATTAGTCACCTAAGTGATGATATTGTACCACTGTGGCTCCCCTCTCTTAATCAATAGTAATATCAAATCTTGATAAATTAAATTAACTAAAGGGTTCTTATTAAATTTTAACACCAAGGCTTCTAAGGATTACAATAGAAGAAATGGAATGTTGATCATGTGGCCATTAAAATGATTGAGGAAGTGATGGGAAAAAATCACAGTATGTTTTCCTTCTAAAGTAATATACCTCATAATCTAGATGTAGACTTTAGGCCATTTCCTTGGCAATTCTAACCTCATGAAACCCTTTTGAGATGAAATCTTGGGTTTCTTTTTTTCCTTTTTAAATAAAATTCTTAGAAGCTCCTCCTTTATCTTATTTTCCTTGAAATATTTGATGCCATTATAGTCCATCCCAGTAGGCTCTCTAATGATCTCCTTTGTGATCAAGATTATTAATTTATGTATTTAGACTTCATGATCTTTCCAACCACAAGTGAAGTCCCTGGAAAACCTTGTGTCATACCCAATGAGCTATTCCATGAAAGCTGTCCAACCATCCTTAACCATTTTATGAAACACATAATAATTTTTCTTGATGTCAAAGCATGAAATAGGTTTGAACTGATCTCTATCCCCACCCATTTTTTGAAATTGTAGACTTCTACAAACTTCACTACTCAATTTATTAGGGAAGGAAATGGGTAGATTATATAAAAAAGAGCCAAATACGATCATATGATGCAAGCCCATAATGACCCAAATGTGTAAGGTTGTAGTGATAATTACCTCACATGTATTAAAATCAAAGATCTCAATCTAGATTTGTGTCATCATTAAAAAAACCATCATAACCATGCAGGGTGTGTTCTTTATCTAATTTAATAATCAATATGACATCATTAGAAAAATCACTCTTATGCCAAGTAATTAAATCACTTCTTTAGACCCCAAGGTTGGGCATGTAATCAACACACCTATTACCCTCCCTATAAATATGCACTATAAATATCCCTTTGAAAAGGGCCAATAAGTTTTTTGTATCATCAATGATTCCATAAATATTCCAAAAAGAGTGGGAATGGCCTTTCAAACAACTAATAATGTTCATTGAGTCACCTTAAATTTAGAGTAATTCCATGCCAAGGTTGACCTCCAGTTTGATGCCCCAAAGTTCTACTTTAGATTATGATACATGATTTTTTGGATCCCCAATGACCCTGCATAAGTTGATTTGATATAATTTATTTTTCACATAAATAAATTAAAATATATGTATGAGAAAAAATATTATTCATGGATGGAAATAAATATTTTTCTTCATATGTTGATGAATAATTTTGATTTAAAATCCTTTTGAGTTGGATAGTTTTTGAAACATTGGGTTCAACTAGAAATTTTAATTGGAACATACAAAAATAGTTAGCATGTGGGCCACATGAAAATATGTATCACTATTAAAAAAAATCATAATCAAAATTAGTGATTATAATTTACAAGTGTAAATTAATTAATATATAAAGTTATAAATTTGTATATTAGTAGTATTTTATGGTTTTGTATATGAAAATATCAAATGATTGTTTAAAAAATTAAAAACACAAAGTATAAAATACCAATGTTGATAATATTTGACTTGAATGGTGTTATAGTGAATTTAATGAAAAAATAAGTTAATTCAAAAATATTGAATATAACAAATCTTATAGAGATTACAAAAATATATTATTTTTTACAATTCAACTTAAAAGAATTATTGCATAAATGTTTGTTTGTCCTCAAAATAAGAATATGAACTTTAGAAACAAGACAAGATATATATGACTTAATGTGTTCTTTGATTCAAAATATATAATTTAATGGGGATAGTTTTAAATTTATATATACCTAAGAATGCTTCAAGTCCATTTAGCATGATAATTTCAAAGGTTCTTTAAATCCAAAAATATATCATAAAGTGTTGTGATCATTTTTAAATCATAATAAGGGTAGCCAAATTCATTTAAACATGGTGATTAGTGATGAATCCAATGAGAAAAAGGTTAAGAATAATATATGAAACTATATTATTTTAGAATATTTAAATAAAGACACTATAAATGATGATAATTATTTATTAGACTATTTTTGGCCAAATTTATTACATATTTAATTATGTATACATTAGTATAAATGAATTGTATTCAAGATTGGAATAAATAATTCATCTCTAATTTTATGAAGACACTTGTGAATACTATAAATATTTTGAATACATGTTCTACTTTTTTCTTCCTTACATCCATTAGTATTTTCATTTAATTAACAAGTTTTTTCTACTAGTGATTATAAAATAAATTATGATCATAAAATTTTAATAATATTAACCAACTCGCTCATTCGAATTATTTTTTATTAAAAATCATTATTAGTTAATGATTGACTGTAATTTATATGTTCATTTTTAATTTTTCAAGTTTTTTTTTCTTGATCATATCTATTATAAGCATAAAAAAAATATAGGTTTAAAAATCACCTTAATTTTTAATTGATGTGAGAAACTATAGGGGATCCCTTCAATTAACAAACTAATGATGTATTATGAGGAAAGGCACAACTTGATGTAACATAAATTACTTCACTAATTCACACTCCATAATTCATTTCCAAAAAAGAGAGGTTAAATTCCTTTATATAGAACTCTCATTGTCCTAAAATCATGGAAACTTGCAATTGTATTTTCTAATTATTTGCATAATTAAAAGTATGTTATCCTAATAATAAGGATCCATATGCATAGGTGATAGAATCCATAAATACAAGAATAAAAACTAGTAAAGTCATTAATGAGATTGAATTATCACTTAATACAAATGCACACATGGTGAAATCATGTTACAAGTTAAATTAACTACTATTCTTTCTAATCATTCCTCCCACCCATAAAATCATTGAAATATAATGCTATCAATAATGTGTCAAAAAAATATTGGAATATAACTAAAGTTGAGAAGCTGGAATGACATCTGTATGGTGGATGATAGGAATCTTGGACTTTAATGTTGACTCATAATAGTGTTTGAGGAGATCAACATTAAAAAAATCATGAATGCATAAATTTAATAGAATATCCATGTGAAAATATGGCTTAATTTCCATAATGGAGTGGCTTAATCTTATTATCAGGTTTCTTTTAGAAGTTATGTTTATCCAATTGTAACCAAACTATGTCCCCAACCAAGAAATGTTGAGGAATACGATGAAAATCCATTTGATACTTCTATTTCTATAGAGTCTTCTAAATAATATGTAAATATGGACTAGAGAGACTGTAAGTGATAGATGAAAGATTTTTCCTTGTTCTCATATTTATACATTTTCTTATAATTAGGAAAAGGCAAGGTTAAGGGTAAATTTTATAGAGCCAAAAGTTGAAAAATAAGGTAAAAATAAAATTTATAGTGTGTTATGAAATAAATTACCACTCATTTATGTTCTGTGTGGATTAGGATTAGGACCCACTTTCAAGGTTAAGCATGGTGGTATATCCTTGGACTTTATACAAAGTATCTTTGATTACTTTATAATAATTTGACCTTGGATGAAAAGTGTTGGAAACATCAATATAAAATTCTAAAATTCTCAAAAAATATCTTAAAAAGATGGCCCAAAAAATTTGAGTCATGATCTAAAACAATGATAGTAGGTAAACCAAAAGAACACCAAATAAAATTTAAAAATAACTTGGCTAGGTTACTTATAAAACTAGTTTTAAAATAAGGGATTAACTTATCCATCTCATTTTACCAATTATAAAAAAAAAAAAACAAACAAACAAACAACATGAAATTATGGAGTGACATTGTAATTTTAAAATCAATAACTTATTCCATGAAAATTATTTCCTAAGGAGGATAAGGGATGGGAAGAGAAACACTCAAGCCACGCTTGTGGTCATCTAGTTTTGAATGGAAACAAGCTACACATTATCTCAAAAATTTAAGAACATATAATTAAATATGAGGATATTAGAATAAATACTATAAATTATGGAGTGTTTTATGATTCCCTAAATGACCTTCATATAAGTTAGAGTGTTCGTCGTTCAATAGTTACTGACAATTATCATGAGGCATATAAAAGTTCTAAATGTTTTACATCAAAATTCCTTGATGTGAAAGACTTAAAATGATATGGAATTGGGAGAGGTTGGAAGTCTAAGATTTAAAAAAAAAAATCTTGAGTTTTGAATCATATGCATACTTAGAAGGCCATGTATGAAATCCAAAATAAGAAGTGGTGACAACAATCAATGTGGTCATAGGAGGGTGACTCCAAAAATCAACAACTATATTTGAGATCCCCCTTTTTTACTTAATCACCAAATAAATTATATGGAGATATGATGCTCACTTCATATTCCTATATTTTTTAATTTTTCTCTATGACTAAAAACTATAGATGAAAATTATCTATGTAAACCATTTTTTATTTCCCAAAAAGATAATGCCTCCAATATTTAATGGATCGAATAAATGCATATTAATATTTATCATATGTAGATTAGTTATTTTATATATATATATATATATATATATATAAATTATCTAAATTATATGCCACGTGATTGTCATTATACTTTAGAACTAAACCAAGTGATAACTGGGATGCATTGGTTTCTATCTCAAATGGTTGTAAGATATCTAGCAGAATAAAAAGTGGAGTAGTATGCAACTTTATTTTATATTCATGAATGAAAAATTATGTTATTATTTCAACTATAAAAATGTGTTTTATTTTTTAAGTTATATAATGGGGAGGCTAAATCTAAGTATCCAAATATAAACTTGTAATATAAATTGGAAAGGCCCAAAAAATTCTTCAATTATATGATTTCATAAGGGGTTATCCTCTTAAAGAGGACTTAAATTTTTTTAAGATTCACATTATTTACATAAAAATAAATTAAAAAAAAATTGATAAAATATTTAAACATATCCAAAATAATATTAGGCTATTTTGGAATAAAGTTGGTTTTGTTATAATGTGTGCAAAACATGCTCCAATTGTTATAAATGTGTTTTCCAATATTTTAAAATTACATGAATTCCATATTGATAGATGATGAAAAAAAATTATAATAAATATATAAATACCTCATATATTAGTTTCATTAATTTTGGGATAGCATTGTTAAGACCATTTGGCATCACTAACCACTCAAAGAGACCCATCTTGGTCTTAAAATATTTCTTCCATGTGTTCACTCACAGAACATGAAAATAGTGATATCCACTTTTGAGATAAATATTTGAAATAAATTTCCCCCCCCCCTAAATTCAATCCAAAAGGCCATAAATTCATGAAAGTGGATACTTGTTATTTATTTTTATAATATTCAATGCTTTGAAATCAATGCAAAGTCTCAAAGAACCATCTTTCATAAGAACTAGCATACAATGAGAAGCATAATGCGAATTATTTTGATTAATAAAACCTTTTAATAACAATTCATTTATATGTTTATTTATTTAATCACTATATAATATTTATTATAATATAATGGAGCATTGGTAAGTGGTGTGGTAGGGAGAATATCAATCAAAATTTTGACTGCTCGATCAAGAGGTAAACTCTTTAACTATTCAAACACATCTCTATATGACTAAATTTTTTAATACTTGAATTATTTTGTGAATGGTTAACTTTTCAATTGTAAATATATTATTATGGTATTATAAAAATGACATCCAATTCACTAGCATGGTTGGTTTCTTTTTCTTGTTTGTTTACATCTTAAAACAATATTTTGATTTTTTTATTGGATTTTACACATTGTATCACATATGTTTTAACATATTTTTTCAAATTTTATGTGTTTTGAAATGAATAATAATATGATTTACTATCAAATTAATAGTTTTTCCTCAGAAGCAATCCATGGAGGTCAACAATATAGTGATTTGGAAACATTTAAGGGATCTACTCAATGAAAAAACTAAGGAATCAATGTGAGGAAAGACAACTTAATGTAATGGAAATTCCATCACTACTTCACAATCAAGAATTTATTACCAAACGAGAGAGTTTAAAATAATTTACATGAGTCTCTATGTTAAAATAAAGGAAACTCCCAACTAACTTTCCGTAGTGCATGCCTAATTACAATGGTTTGATCCTAATAAAGAGGATACACATGCATAATAAATAAAAAAGAAGAAAATATAGGATGGTGGTTTGTGAGAGTGAATTCTCACTTATAAAAAATGCACACATGGTAAAAACAAAAAATGTAAATTAACTACTATCATTCCTCATCATTATTACAATAATTATTATGATTTTCTAATAAAAATAAATTTATGTTTGAAATTTATGTGTACTAGTTGAACTAATGACTAGTTGTTTCTACATACATAAAATAAGTTGGCATCCATTTATACTTAAAAAAATACAAGTGTAATTTTTTTCTAAAATTATTATAATAGTTATTTAGGATGGAAAGTAAATGAAATTTACTTCTTACAATAACATGCACAATGAGAACTCATTATTTCTTTTTTCTACATACACATTTATTTTGTACTTAGAGATTATTGATAAATTATTTGTCATATTAAATTTTTATGTGTTTTTGATGACTTGATACCATATATAATTTAAATTTTGTTTAAATTTCCTAATATTTAAATTATAATTCTTTATATTTTTACACGAATAGTTTATTCTTGTAAAATAATGCATATTAGTAGAACAAGAAACTACTTATGTCGCAATACATATTTATGCCATAATTAATTCGTAATTTATTGAAATTGTACATCTCAATTAAGTAGCTTAGAATTGGTGACATCATTTTCAATTAATTGAATTGTAATTTTTCAAACAAAATCTATTTTTTCATAGATTTTTTTAATACATGATCTTTGTTATTCTCAGTGATCTTTATTTCTCTTTAAGGTTACTTATTTTTTTAAATAAAAAAAGTGATATTTAGTAGCGATTAAAAAAATATACAATTGTAATATTGTCTCAAAATTAACTTACTCATTGAATTTTTTTTTCCTTTATGATGTGAACTTGAAAATTGGTTTACTAAAAAATTAAACTATAAATTAGATTTTTTTGAAATGCTATTTTTATAAAAATGATTATATAAGGAATATAGTGAAGTTTTAAATTTTCATGTCACTAATAATTATTTTTAATATGAGGAGATTTATCCCTAAGTTCCTATAAGAAAAAATAGGATGAAGGAAGTTATAAATGATGTGTACAAGGCTTTACAGGAGAAGTTATAGTAGTGCAAAGGCTAAAGGGGAAAAAGTCCATAAGTGGAAACCCCTATGTTTAGAGGTTCACACTACGATATGGGTGTCATGTATGAACATAAAGATTAATTCATTTGAAATGTTAACATTTTTTTTATAATTTACATTTTTAGTTTGGCATGTTAAAATGAAGGGAAATTTTTAATATGAATTAATTTAAAATAATAAATTTTAAATTCATGAAAAAAACATCATCTAATACCATAATATGAAGTAAAAAATTTGTACAATCATTTAATAATTATTGAAATGGTGACATGTCATGTGATTGATCATCTTGAGATAAAATTTAGACAACCAATACATAGTAATAGGAAAAATATTAGGTAGTGAAATATTTGGTAGTATTCAACTATTAGTGCACATTCAATTATTGGAACTTCTCCTTTATAATAAATTTGTATTCACCACAAAGATATATTTCATGTTTCTAAAGTGTCACAGATACAAATCAGGTAGGGAATGACTAGATTTTTTAAGATATAAATGCTTCTAAGAGTTTTACTATAATAGGAATAGAAAATTAAATTTTTTGAAGATGCTAAAAATTGAAGTATTGGAATTTGGTTATTATGAAATTGGATTCCATTATGGATAGATTTTAAATCTAATACTATTGAAACAAGATTTTGATATTAGTAACATTAGAATCCAATTATATGGAAACTAGATTTGATATTTTTGATATTGGGTTCTAATATTAGTAATATAAAATAATATAAAGACCCTAATTTATTCAAGTAACCATAAGTACTATTTATTTTATTTCTCTTTCACATGAAGGTCTTAGTGATGATTATAATCCTTGTTCACATGAACATTTTGAGTCTTGATATTTATTGTTTTATTCCCTTATTTTTTACACTCCCAATAATAATAAGTTACCTTTTCCTAGTCATAAGGGCCCCTAGCCTATCTTTCTTGGTTTTAGATCTATTTTAAGCCTTAGGAAATTAGTTCTAATTTTATGATAATAGTGCCACATAGTGATAGTCTCTAATTATGGATCTAGTGTTTGATAGATCTTTTATCCTATGTTTGAGTCCTAACCCTTTCATGGGCCTTCTCTTATGTTTTTTATCCTTCTTTTATTACTTATTAGATAATGAACAAGGTCTTATATTAAATTCAAAACTACTTTTATATAAAGAGCCTAACAAGGAATTTTACATCTATTACTTAATATTTTGGCATATAATTAAATAAAATCAATTAATAGTAAAATTCAATACTCTGCATATTACTTAATCATCACGTCTAGACATTACATGCTTGATCAAAGAAGGGCCTAAACAATTCAATCTAGCATACCATATAAGTTGATGGTGCACATTCTTTAAAGGAAAAATACATATGATCTGAGACCCCTAGCATTGGGGTTAATGTAGGTAGTGGCCAAGATAATATGGGTTATGATCTACATGATCATGGCATTGCATAACCTATTTTTTTTGTTCCTTTTTACATTTGATCCAGTTATTATTTCATATGTGAAAGTATTCATTAGGGTTTTAGAATAGATTCAACTTAAATAGTGACATAGGAAAGTCCTCTAATGACACAAAACCACCTACAAGACCTTTATAACCTCACACAACTTCCCTAAAAGTTTTATAGAATCTCTATAATAGGGACATTAGTGATAAAATTGGACATTAACACCACATAGTGTTACTATCATGATATGGGTGCTATTCTCTAAGACCATATTTAAATAAATAGTTATAAAATGGAAGGTTTATGCATTTCTCTCTAGCCTATTATAGCTCCCTGATCTATAAAAATTCTATTTGTTTATAGATAAATATTGTTTCTCTTCTCTCTTGATATTTTGGGAAACTTTAACTAAATAAATCATTTCTAATTTTCAATTTAGATTAATAATATACTCATCACTTTAAAAACATAATATTTAAT
Source organism: Torreya grandis (assembly GCA_037957365.1). Lineage (NCBI taxonomy): Eukaryota > Viridiplantae > Streptophyta > Pinopsida > Cupressales > Taxaceae > Torreya > Torreya grandis. Next base: position 1,353,108 of record JARHVA010003989.1, on the reverse strand, counting down.
TGAGTTAATTCCTAAAAGTTTATAACATTTGGTGAATCATACTTACTTTGAATATTTCTTAAAACCTTAGGTTTGCTTAGGGTCTACCTTCTCCTAATTTTTGTGCATTAAATTGTGGTTAGAAAATTTTGTTTTTCATATTTTTTTGGTGTAACTTAGCTAATTTAATCAATCCTACATTAGGTTTTAATTTATTTAATTTAATTTAAATATTTACAAAATAACCCTAATTGAAAACCCTAGATCCACATACTAGATCCATATACCTACAAATACTAGCAATTAGGGTTTCACTTACATTGCTCTTTTCTGTTACACACTTCATTCAAAATTTTAAAATTTTATATATACTTATGTTAGATTACATTATACATATTGTGTGGTTATTTTTCCTTGATTACATTATTTTATTTGGAAAGTTTAAAATGGCATCTAGAAATTCTTCTACCCTTCACCCAATTAATGAATGTTTGAATTTATCTCATGATTATAACAATGAATGAACTAATTTTCATGACTGTATATTAAAGAATAATAATGACTATTTTTATAAATGTTGTATATGAGGATTACTATGAGCATGAAAATGAAAATGAACATGAGGATATATTAGATACATCATCTTCTCTTTCCTCTCACTCTTCTCTTACTCCTTAGAATCAAACTAACAATATAATGTCAAAAGGACCTCTTGTTGGTAGTGTTTTATTCTAATGTGATCCTAAATTCTCAAATACTTTTGATACCTCATTATTCAAATTAAATCAATATAATTACAATACATAAAATCCACATTCTCATGATTCAAGTAAAAAGATAAGAACAATGCATCTGATTTACCCTTCTTAGTTAAATTCAAAAAATCATGTACTAGTGATATTAATTTTTTTTATAAATACACAAACTAAGGTAGATGAAATTAATTTATCACCTTCCTTCACATTCTAAGCTTAATGTAATGATTATTTATAATAAATTTATAATTCAAATGTTTCCAACTCTTCTCCTAAATGTCATAATATGCAAAAACAAAATATGATTGATACTTCTTCTAAACTTGACTTTAAAATTGAAATTGATAATCATGATTATATTACACACATATATAGTGAACAAATGAATTAAATTACACCTACACATGATGACACACTGCATAGCAATAAAAATTTAAAATATTCTTCTTCTCTCTCTTAATGAGCATGTGGATGATACTTCTAATCTTATATAACTGAATTAAACTCTAATTTTGATGAACTATGTGATAATAATGATTATTTTGATTATTATAAAGAGGACATAAAATCTACACCTTATAGTTTTTCACATACTTCACATATTTCTCTTGTCAATAAAATACTAGGTCCCATGTAAAAAACACATAAACACTTATTATTATGTTCATAATTTACATTTACTTGATAATAAAGTAATTTATATTAAATTAGCATGTGATACTTATTTACAAATTAAGAATATAGGAGATAAAGATGAATCTCCCTTAACCCCGCTTACTATAGTAGAACATGTTTCTCAAACTAACCCAAACAAGGGTGATAGTTTATTTCCCTCTAACCAAGTCCTAGATATGACACCTCAAAATATTACTGAGAGTAAATAAACCCTCCCTAAAAATGGTTTCTAGTACAATATATTGATGTCTAAGATAAATAATGAAATTCAATCATTAATTAAACTACTTGATGGTGATTATATGCCTTCACAAGTGTTAATTTACTTGATGCATGTTATGGGTGCTTTGAAATAATAAGTACACCATATCACTTTTGAGAATAAAACATACCAATATTGGCTTGATGCCAATGGTATACATCAAAATGCTATTCCACATAAAATCTCCACTACAAGGTTCCCACACAATTTTTAGATACCAGTGTTACCTACATTTAATAGGCATGGAGATCCATACTTACACCTTTAGGATTATTAGAAATCTATAGCATATGTTACTAATAAGTTGACTTTACTATAATTATTTCATGACTCCTTATATGGGGAAGCAAAAAATGTGTTCCAAGATATAATCCCTAGTGGGTAACTACACACATATGAGGAGTTATAAATAGTCTTTCTCAGGCACTACATCTAGAATAAGGGACCTTCAGTCATACATCTTAATTGAATTAGTTGATTTATCAACTGATAGATTTAGAGGTACAATGAATCATTTCCAAAGGCTTAATTTTTAATATTAAGTAGAAACTAATATATTAGACATAAAAATCATTATGGCTTCTATGTAACATAACTATAACATTAAAGGCAAAATTAGGACTAGTAATTAAACATTTAGAGGTATATTTTAAAGTAGGCCCCTCATAGTCACAATCATATTATTGCCCCCAAAAAATATCACTCATTTTTGGGACAAAATTTGAACTATTTAGGTCCTATAGACCAAAATTGTCTCTTCCCTTCCCAAAATTTATCTTGGGCATTCAAATTCCTCATTTTTCAAGCTTCTCAGGAATCTATGAACTCTGTAGGAAAATAAAATATATGGACTCTATAGACCAAGTTCAATGGGCTTTACAGGTTAATTTATATGGACTCTTTCAATGTTAGAGAAAACTATGGACTTGGTTTTTATGGACTCTAGAGGCAGGTTCATTTCTATAGGTTTAAAGGCTTCTATAGGTGGGTTCAATCAAAAGAATCAATTTCTAACACTTGGTCATTTTTGGGATTGGTTCAGCACCTTGGTTTAATCAAAAATGTCCATCAGCAAGCATCTAAGCAAGGATCCAACCATTAAACCATTGAACCATTGAACCTTGAACCATTTTGGTTCAATAGGTTTAACAAGTTCAAAGGTTCAACATCATTGGCAAGAGTTAAGTGCTTCATCAAGGTTCAAGGTTCAATGGCTTCAAAACACTTATAAAAAATAAGAAGGCTTGAACCATTGAAATGTTGAACCATTGAACCATTTTGGTTCAGAGGTTCAATGGGTTCAAGGTTCAACAGGTTTAACACGTTTGGTTTAACAAAGGAATTTCCAAAGGACTTAGCCAAATCAAATGTAATGAACCATTGAACCATTGAACCAAGGCTTGGTTCAATGGTTAGCTTAATGCTTTGGTTCAATCAAACTCAGTCAGTTCAAAGCTTAGTTCATCTGCTTGGTTCAAAGCTTGGTTCATCAGCTTAGTTCAAAGCTTGGTTCATCAGCTTGGTTCAATAAAAGGGATCATCGGCTTAGTTCAAAGCTTGGTTCAAAGTGTGGTTCAAAGCTTGGTTCAATGGTTGGTTCAAAGGAGTGGTTCAAAGTAAAATTTCAAATGAGCCTCTCGAAGGACAAGTGCCCTTGCAGAGGGCACTTGGTTGATAAAAGCACCCTTCAGAAGGGTCATTTTTAAGGAAGCTGCAAAGGTAATTCTTTCATATTTTTGTTTAAGGAAATAAAAAAAGACTAAGGCAAGAAATAATTCTTTCAGAATTTTTATTCAAAGGAATTAAAGAAAGAAGCTACAGGAAGAAAGCTCAAAGAAATTTCTAAAGAGATAAATCAATCGAAACAATTCTATGGAATTTTTGTCTATGGGAAGTTGTTCACAGACTTTTTGTCCATCGGAAAATTCCCACAGAGAAATCTTAGGGAAAATGCCTATGAAGAAAGCCCAGGGAAAAAGTCCACGGGAATGTCCGTGAGAGACTCCAAAGAAGAGGCCGCCAAAGAACCCCAAAGGGCAGGTGCCCTTGCGGGGGACTCTCGATTGCCAACTTAAAGGACACTTCCCCAAAGTAGAAGGGTCATCTTCCCTTTTGAAAGGATGCAAAATAGGAAAGCTGAAGAAGGACCAAGGGGTGACATGCCCAAAGATGTCAAATTCAAGAACAGTGAACTAGCCATTGAAAACATAGTGACAGGTGCATGAATGTCAATTTCAAAGCTCATAAAATAGTCGTTGATCCTAATAATATATAGACCTAAATGCATTCATAGGATTTAAGGCCAAGACTAGTAGGAAGTGATTAAGGAACAAAGTATCAGATGAATTAAGGACCTGATTCAATTAACCAAAAAAGGAGGAATGACAAAGAGGGATCAGATTGCCAGGTGGACATTGAAAGATGCAAACTTTCAATAGCGTGACTTGTTTCTCTACATTGAGAAAAGAAAATGGGTATATGCCCCTAAATTCTATCCTATCTTCTTAACAAATTTCAATGCAACATGATGTGTTACTATTCCTGAGTCCTTCTTGAAGAGGCTATATAAGGGACTCTCTTTTATTGTAAATGGATCTCTTTTTGACAATCAGAAATGAAACTCTGCCTAAATTGAAAGGCATTACTGAGACTTTGAGCTCAGATTGTTGATCATATTTTGTTATTGGAATAAGAAAGCAAGTGAATTTTTAGACTTTGTGTTATAATATCTTTGTTGTTGGGGAAACTGTTCTTATGTCTTTTTCCTTGATATATTTTATGTTCCTTCAATTCAATAAGAAAAATAAGTGAAAGTAGTTAGGAAGGTGTCATAAAGTCAACTGTGGAGAGACTTTGTGCCCCCACAATTGCTTTTAGTGTGTTTTATTTTTGTTTCTATGTAAAGGACCTTGGGATGACTTTGTGCCCTCATTGTCCTTAGTATATCACTCTTGGGCAATTTAGGTGGAGACTTTGTGCTACATCTCAATTTGCTGGTTACTATGTCCTTAGTTACATTTTACTATTACTACCATGAGTATTCTTGTGGTCTGGTGAATAGTATTTCTAAAAGAAGAGGAGTGCTTTCTATCATTTCCCTTGAGATTTCTCCTTTGATCTGCACGCATCATCTCTAAAAAAAGAGAGATGGATGGTTTGTCCTACCCTTGAGTATTATTATATATATATATATATATATATAGGGAACCTCCCCTTGATGAGAGGAGAGATTAGTCCCCTTTTGATGTGGTAAACCTACACATTTTGATGACCAATCTTCCTACTTTCACTGATCAGACCTATTTTGTTTATCAGTACGCTGATTGACAAAATATTCAACCAATAATTTTTTGTGACTCTACTAGGGAATATAACCCATTATCCATTTATAGCCTTACCATTCACTTCCACACTAACTAGGAAAGAACACACAATTTAAACCCTCAAGCTTCAAACTAAATCAAGGTTAATTCTTTTTCATTTTTGTTTCACAATGTGGCAGATTCAAGGTATACACAAAGCCAAAGGGCTAAAGGGATTGTTGACCCTGTATTCGAGTTGGTACAAAAAAGTGATTTTGATCTATTTCCTTCACCATCTCATCTCCAACAAACCAAGAGATTTCCTCCTACTAAAGTTAGATCTCCATTGCCAGACGAAGTATCCACTTCTACTGTTGATAAAGCTTTGCCAATAATTACCCCTCTAAGATTTTTTATTCCTCCTTTTCATAATCTTATAATGGCAGTTCAAGGCCCCTGGGGTAATGCTTTTGGTCCTCTCAATCTTACTCCACCTCTACATGAGCTTCCATGCAGTTCAAGGAAGAATTTACCCAAATTCTATGGTGATGGGAAAGTTCATCCTAATGAACACATTATAGCCTTCAGCATAGCTTTTGGAGTAATTGGAGTAGAATTTGAAGATGTAGTAGTTAGGCTATTTGTAGAAACATTACAAGGTGCTACTGTAGATTGGTTTTATCATCTACAGGCTCGATCAATGACTGATTGGAATACCCTCAAAGATAAGTTTGAATCCAGATTCAAACCTACAAAAGATGAACATGCACTTCTGGCTCAACTTACATAGATGAAGAAAGAACCACTTGAACCAATGAGGGACTTCATAGCCAAATTTGACAAATTGAGGAACAAAATTCTTGTAATTGCTCAACCTATAGCTGAGAATCTCAAATGCTTTTTCATTAATTCTCAGTTGCCTAAAGTCAATTTTCTTTTGAGACGTGATGGTCAAATAGATCTTGCTATAGCTCAAAATTTGGCCACTGAGATAGAAGATGATCTCATCTTAGTAGGGAAGATAAGAATAGATCCAAATAGAAATAGACCTTCATCATCTTCTGAATATCCATCTACAAGCACCACAGATCCAATGGTGCAAAAGTTGGCAAATGAGTTACTTGCTCTCAAAAATAAAATGGCATAAGAAATGTCTTTTGCTCCTTCATACAGAGATATGCCAAGAAGGACATTTCCAAATCAGTCATATCAGGGCAATGCTACCAAGAATCAAGGGCAACAAAATTGTCTTCCTCCCCCACAAGTGAAACTTGCCCTAGAAGCTCCTCCAACCAATTCAATAATGGGATATCTTGAAGTAGAATTAGAGTTATCTTTCTAGCATAAATTAAATTAAGAAAATGACATTGATCTCCTTGAATAAAATCAAGAAGAATTAGCTGACGACTCCCACATTAGTTTTTTGAACTGCCAGGATGAACCTGGAAGCAAAGGAAAAGCTTTTGATGGATCATATGCAGTGTTTACTAGGTCCAAGAACCAATCAGTCTTGCAAGATGATAAAGGGAAGACAGAAGAGCAACCTCAACCAGTAGTTATGATTGCTAAGCATGGAACCACTCTGCCTTTTCAATCAAAGGATCTGATGATCACCCAAAAGGCAAATACATCAGTTTCACCTTCACCTTCTATTTCAATTTTGCAAACTAGCCCACCTCCCATCCCTCCTAAAACTCAAAATTTTTAAATACCTTCCTTTGTACCTAACTCAATTCAGCCATTTGACATAATCAATCATATCAAAAAGACAAAAATACAAATGCCTAAATTTAAATATTTGTAGTCTAATCTTGATCAATTGGATAAGTTGGTCTAATGTGTCAAGAACCAAACCATCCCTGTAAGGCAAAAAGATGAAAAGGTAATTCTTCATTCACCAAAGAACATGCCCATTTTGAATAGTCTTGTCATTACTCCTCTAGCTGCCCCTAGGAAAATAAAACCTTTCTATGTTTCCATGTTAATAAATGGTCACAAGCTAAGTAACTATATTATAGACTCAGGTGCATCTGATAATGTCATGCCTACTAAAGTAGCTGAGTCTCTAGGTCTCACACTGACCAAGACATTTGGGAGATGTTTCTCCATGGAGAATAAGCAAGTACCATTACTGGGGCAAATCAAAGATTCTTAATTTGCATTTGTAGCCTTTCCAGACAAGAGGATCAAGATGACTATCTTGGTGGCTAATGTCTCAGCATCTTATGGAATTTTGCTTGGAAATTTTTTTTACAAGGACATGGGAGGAGAACTAAGCATGGACCTATCTAAGGCAAGGATCCTTGTACAAGGCATAATGAAGAGGTTGCTCCCTAAAAAGGAGGCAAAATATGTGGTCACCCAAACATCAGCCCCTCAAGCTCAAATTCTTTTTGAATCCACAGGTATGGGTAACTACTTTCTATCTATAGATGAAGTGCATGAAACATTTGATATAATTCTTGAAAGTGTCAACTCAAAAATCAATTCAACTAGAATAGCGGAAGAACTAGTAGGTTACAATACATATGAGGAAGGACCCTCTTCTAATGAAGGAAAGTCTAAAGAAAAATTAGTGTCTGATGAGGTATGGACTTTGGAATTTGATGGTAGTTTTTCCTCTACCTATTTGAGAGCTAAGATTGTGTTGATATATCCTCAAGGATATATGTTTCCTTCATCTTACAAATTACAATTTAGCAACACTAATTATACAGTTGAATATGAAACTATGTTGCTTGGAATGAAGGTTGCTTAAGACAAAGGTATCAAGTTTCTTCATGCCAAAGGGGATGCTGAATTAGTGGTTTGTCATGTGATAAATCTATACCAAACCAAGAATGAAAGATTACACCACTAACACAACCTAGTTTGGGATCAAATTGAAAGCTTTCATGCTTTCAACATTTCTACCATACCCAGGGAATCTAATGATAGAGCTGATGCACTTGCTATTTCAGGAACTCTCTTAGTTCCTCACTTAGATTTCAAAGAAGACAGGTATACTATTGAGCTAATCTATAGACTAAGTGTTCTTGACAATGCTAATCATTGGCAAGTATCCAATGATGATCATCAAATCATTTCCTTCCTAGAATAAAAAGATAATTTTGAACAACTACGTTTTGAAGGCAGTGCATCTCAGAAGTATGAATCAGCCTTTGAATCCAGTTTAGATATAAATGAAGAATTCTCACAGCTGAAAGGAAATACAATTCCTAAAGGCTTGGTTTCTCTCGAGAAACTATTTGACAAACATGATAGATTCATTAAGCAACAGTAAATAGATTCAAGTTTCTCTCAGGGATTCGATCAAGTAAATTTGACTACTAAAGAAAATCCCAAGATGGTTAACATTGGTAAGTGTTGCACCCCTAAAGAAAGATTCAAGTTCACCACTTTAATCTGTCGATACATGGATGTCTTAGCATATTATTATGAAGACTTGAAGTCTCTCAGACCTGATGAAATCTGCCATGACATTCCTCTCAAGACTGACTCAATGCCCTATAAGCAAAAATCTAGATAGTACAATTCAAAAATATCAAGTACTATTTTGTCTGAGATACAAAAAATGTTAAATGCTAGAATCATCTTCCCAATCCATCATTCCATATGGATTACAAACATAGTTCCTAAAAGGAAGAAGAATGGCAAATTTTGCATTTGTGTAGATTTCAAGAATCTGAATCAGTCATCTTTGAAAGATAATTATCCTTTGCCAATCATGGATCAAGTGCTTCAAATAGTGATAGGTTCAGAGATGTTATCAATGTTGGATGGCTTCTTAAGATGTAATCAAGTTGAATTTGGTGAAGCAAACCAACACAAGACTGCATTCACCACACCTTAGGGTACATTTGCATATACAAGAATGCCTTTTGGCTTTATAAATGCTGGTGCTACTTTTCAAAAAGTAATGGACCTGGCTTTCAAATATGAGATAGGTAAATTCATAGTGGTATACCTTGATGACTTGACTATCTTTTCAAAGCATTGATCTGATCATGTACGCCACTTATAACAAATTCTAGAGTGCTGCTACCAGAATGGTATTTCTTTAAACCCCAAGAAGTCTATTTTTAGAGTAATAGAGGGGAAACTCCTTGGACACATTGTGTCTAAAGAAGGCATAAAGATTGACTCAAACATTCAAGAGCTTAACTTGCCTACAAGTAAGAATGTTGTTCATTCTTTCTTTGAAAAGGTGAATTTTTTATAGAGGTTCATCCCTAAATTTGCTAAGAAGACCAGACACATTGTGAACATGATGAAAGGGAAGACCACCTTTAGCTAGACTAAAGAAGGAAAGTCAGCATTTTAGGATATCAAGACTACCATTGCCCATGCTCCTACCTTGGTTTGTCTAGATTACAACAAAGACTTCATCATATACAACTATGCTTCTCAACACAAGCTTTCAGCAATTCTTGTTCAACAAGACAAGGAAGGTATGGAATCTCCTATTTCTTTCATGAGTTACCCTCTCAAAACCCATGAGATGAAGTATTTAAACATAGAGAAGCATGATTATGCATTGGTGAAAGTAGTCAAACATTTCCACTTCTATATTCTAAATTCACACACTACTGCCTTAGTTCCTGACACTACAGTCAAGTCCATATTAACTCAGAAGGAGTTTGGGACAAAAAGAGGCAATTAGATTGCAAAGATCCAAGATTTTGATCTAGACATCAAGCCAACAAAGCTGGTTAGGGGAAAGCCCTATGCCAATTAATTGCTGACAATAAGCTAGAAGATACACAACATGAAGAAGCTGAAGTAGAAGATACACCAATAATCCTTTTTATTTCCACTACCAATGAGTGGTATTCAGGTATTACTCATTTCCTTACTTATGGTGAATGTCTTTCTCATTTGTCCTATAAAGAAAGGAATACTATCAAGTTGAAAGCTACCAATTTTGTCCTTTGGGACAACGGCTTGTACAAGAGAAGCATAGATGGAGTATTCCTTCACTGTGTGGACAAAGAGCAACAAGGCCAAATTTTGAAATCTTTCCATAATCTATCTTATGGAGGAAATTTTTCTACTCCTATGACTACTCACAAGATTATGTGAGCTAGGTATTACTGGCCAACTCTTTTCCAAGATGCACATAAGTGGATGAGAAAATATGAACTCTGCCAGCAATTTGTTGGAAGACCCAAGTTGGCTACCCTACCTCTCAAGCCAATGATCATAGAGGAACCTTTCTAGAAATGGGGGATTGATTTTATTGGAGCTATAAACCCATCTTCAAGTGATGGACATGATTATGTCATTACAATAACTAAGTATTTCACCAAGTGGGTAGAAGCAATCCCAACTAAGCATGCTACTTTAGAAGTTGTATGCAATTTCCTCAAGGAGAATATCATTTCCAAGTTTGGAGTTCCAACCAAAATTGTTACTGACAATGCAACTTGTTTCACCTCCTAGGATATTACACAATTCTATTTCCATTATGGAATTACACTCTCTCACTCTTCTGATTATTTTCCACAAGGGAATGGACAAGCTGAATCCAGTATTAAGAACCTGGTAACTATCATCAAGAAGCTAGCAGATGACAATCAAAGGACATGGAATAAAGCATTGGTTGATGCTCTATGGGCAGATAGGATCACACCGAAGAGGGAAATTGGTATGTCTCCTTTCCAACTTCTTTATGGTATCAATGTTGAGATACCAATCACCTTAGAATTGCCAGCCTTGAAATTGGTAAAGGCAATTGAAGATCAGACATATGAAAGCTCTCTTGATAAGAGAATCATGTGCTTGACTGAGCTAGATAAATAGAGAACCATGGTGGTGGACCAAATTGTTGCTCATCAAAGTCTGGTAAAGAAACTCTTTGACTAGAAGGCCAAAAATTGTGATTTCCAGATTGGGGATCAAGTAATGCTATGGGACAAAAGGAGAGAACCAAAAGAGATGCATGGAAAGTTTGACTCCCTTTGGAGAGGCCCATTTATAATTCATCAACACATTGGTAAAAATATATTTCTACTAAAATATCAAGATGGCACACTTTTTTCTCTGCCTCATAATGGGCAGCATCTGAAACACTTCAACTCTTGAAGTATCAAATCATTGCATCTATATATATGTATATTTGTATAGTTTTTAATTCTATTTTGTTTTGTTTGTTTCCATTTTTGATGCCTTTCATTTGTGGGTAGCATGACTCCATAGCCTAATAGTACACATGAAGACACTAGAAATTCTAGATTCTACTCCCTTCAATTCTTTTTGTAATTAATAGAAGTTCCCCAATTGGAGCCAGCTATTGTCCCCAAAAAATATCACTCATTTTTGGGACAACATTTAAACTATTTTGGTCCTATAGACCAAAATTATCTCTTCCCTTCCTAAAATTTGTCCTAGGCATTCAAATTCCTCATTTTTCAAGCTTCTCAGGAATCTATAGACTCTGCAGGAAAAGAAAATCTACGAACTCTGTAGGTCAAGTTTAATGGGCTTTACAGGTTGATTTCTATGGACTCTTTCAAGGTTAGAGAAAACTATGGACTTGGTTTCTACGGTCTCTACAGGCAGGTTCATTTCTATAGGTTCAAAGGCTTCTATAGGTGGGTTCAATCAAAAGAATTAGTTTCTAAAACTTGGTCATTTTTGGGATTAGTTCAGCACCTTGGTTCAATCAAAAATGTCCATCGACAAGCATCTAAGCAAGGATCCAACCATTGAACCATTTTGGTTCAACGGGTTTAACAAGTTCAAAGGTTCAACATCATTGGCAAGAGTTAAGCCCTTCATCAAGGTTCAAGGTTCAACAACTTCAAAACACTTATCAAAAAGAAGGCTTGAACCATTGAATTGTTTAACCATTGAACCACTTTGGTTCAAAGGTTCAACAAGTCCAAGGTTCAATAGGTTCAACACGTTTGGTTCAACGAAGGAATTTCCAAAGGACTTAGCCAAATCAAAGGGAATGAACCATTAAATTGCTGAACCAAAGCTTGGTCCAATGGTTGGTTCAATGCTTTGGTTCAATCAAATGGTTTACTCAGCTGGTTTAAAGCTTGGTTCATCTGCTTGGTTCAAAGCTTGGTTCATCGGCTTAGTTCAAAGCTTGGTTTAATCAAATGGATCATCGGCTTAGTTCAAAGCTTAGTTCAAAGTTTGGTTCAAAGCTTGGTTCAACAATTGGTTCAAAGGAGTGGTTCAAAGAAAATTTTCAAATGAGCCTCCCGAAGGACAAGTGCCCTTGCAGAGGGCACTTGGTCAACAAAAGCACCCTTTGGAAGGGTCATTTTCAAGGAAGCCACAAAGGTAATTCTTTCAAATTTTTGTTTAAGGTAGTCAAAAAAGACTAAGGCAAGAAACAATTATTTCAAACTTTTTGTCTAAAGGAATTCCTTCAGACAAAAAGTCTGAAGGAATTCAAGAAAGACATTGTGGGTAGAAAGTCTGAAGAAATTTCCAAAGAGACAATTTAATCAAAACAATTTTGTAGACTTTTTGTCCATAGGAAAATGCACACAGAGAAATCCTAGGGAAAATGCCTATGGAGAAATCCCAAGGAAAAAGCCCACAGGAATGTCTGTGAGAGATTCCAAAGAAGAGGCTGTCGAAGAACCTCGAAGGGCAGGTGCCATTACAGGGGACTCTCAACTGCCAACTTAAAGGACACTTCCCCAAAGTTGAAGGGTCAGCTTCCCTTTGGGAGGATGTAAAATAGGAAAGCTGAAGGACCAAGGGGTGACACACCTGAAGACATCAAATTCAAGAACAATGAACTAGCCGTTTAAAATGTAGTGATGGGTGTGTGAATGTCAATTTCAAAGCTCATAAAATAGCCATTGATCCTTGTAATCTACAAACCCAAATGCATTCATAGGCTTTAATGCCAATATCAGCAAGAATTGATTAAGGAACAGAGTATCAAATTGAATCAAGGACCCGATTCAATTAACCAGAAAAGGAGGAACAATGAAGAAGGATCAGATTACCAGGTGAACATTGAAAGATGCAAAATTTCAATATCATGACTTGTTTCTCTGCATTGAGAAAAGCAAATGGGTAGATGCCCCTAAATTCTAGCCTATCTTCTTAACAAATTTCAATGCAACATGATGTGTTACTGTTCCTGAGTCCTTCTTGAAGAGGTTATATAAGGGACTCTATTTTATTGTAAATGGATCTCTTTTTGACAATAAAAAATGAAACTCTGCCCAAATTGAACAACATTATTGAGACTTTGAGCTCAGATTATTGATCATATTTTGTTATTGGAATAAGAAATCAAGTGACATTTCAGACTTTGTGATGTAATATCTTTGTTGTTGGGGAAACGGTTCTTATCTCTTTTTCCTTGATATATTTTCCGTTCTTTTAATTCAACAAGCAGAATTAGTGAAAGTAGTCAAGAAGGTGTCCTGAAGTCAACTGTGGAGAGACTTTGTGCCCCCAAAATTACTTTTAGTGTGTTTTCTTTTTATTTCTATGTAAAGGACCTTGGGATGACTTTGTGCCATCATTTTCCTTCGTATCTCACTCTTGAGCAATTCAGGTGGAGACTTTGTGCTACATCTCAATTTGCTAGTTACTACATCCTTAGTTGCATTTTGCTATTACTACCAAGATTATTCTTGTGGTTTGATAAATAGTATTTTTGAAAGAAGAGGAGTGATTTATATCATTTCCCTTGATATTTCTCCTTTGATCTGCACACATCACCTCTAAAAAAAGAGAGATGGATGGTTTGTCCTACCCTTGAGTATTATTTTCTATATATATATATATATATATATAATATCTATAGGGAACCTCCCCTTGATGAGAGGAGAGATTAGTCCCCTTTTGATGTGGTAAACCTACATATTTGGACAACCAGTCTTCCTACTTTGGCTGATCAGACCTATTTTGTTTATCAGTATGCTGATCGACAAAATATTCAACCAACACATCTAACATGGTGTAAGATCCTACTCCACTTCTAATTAAGAAATTAGTGGAATAGAAATAATTGATAAAGATACTCAACAAGGTCAAAGAGCCACTTCAAAAAACTCTTCTTGTAGTGAGAAAAAATATATATATACATATAGGGGTTATATAGTTTTCCAATAGGGATGGGCCTCATGACATATTACTTACACTATTATATAAGTAGATGATCACACTTCCTCCTCAAAATCATCATCCACCACACCATTTGCATCAAGTACCACATAATCCATATTGTAATTTTCATAAGATAATGGACATTCAGATGATCATTATCATGCACTGTGAGCTCACATAGACCATTTTATCAATAAATGTATTATAGTATTTACACAAGGGGTATTGAGATCTCATTCCCTACACTCTCTTAGATCAAACTCCTCTAAGACAAAGTTATCCCAAGATTTTCCTTTTAAGGAGCCATTAGTTAATCATCATATGAGTGATGTGGTTTCTATGACACTTATTTATGAGTGATCTTATGTACCAAAATTATAATAGAGATGGAAACTAGTTCATAGAGATCAGACCACAACTTCTATTCAAACACCAATAAAGATATATGGAAACAAATACAAAGATCATAAAAAAACTTTAGTTCAAACACTGATAACTATATATGTAAATGACTATAGAGATAAAAACATAACTTTAGTTCATACACAAATAAATATTTATTGAAACAAATATAGAGATCAAAACATAGCTTGATTTTGTACACCAATAAAGACATACAAAAATAAATAAATAAATTAGAACACATCTCTAGTTCGTACACCAATTAAGATATTCACCAAAAATAATATAGCTCATATTTCAATTTCATCACACCAACCAATCAAGATCTTTGGTCCAAAGTCTACACATCTACCCACTAGTAGTGTATCACATGTGGTTCTAGTTTTAGATGCTCCTTCTACACCAACACAACATGATCAATATGGTCATTAGTTTTCCATGCCATCTGGGTTCAAATAAGGCATATAACAATCACATAATATACATGCATAAATATTATGGAATATCTAAAAAATCTATACCAATAAATAAAAATCCTAATCCACTACACATATGCATAAACAAGATACAAATTCATTAACTCTAATTGGATAAAAGAAATATACATATATCAACATTTAAATAAATCAAACCAATCAAACATATAACAATATACATTGTGCTAATTTAAACAAAAACATTATATTTTCAATACAAATATAGTCCATCACTCAATGATGTGGACATGGCCACTGGGACCAAATTCCTTGCTTTCACTCTTAGACATATCCAAGCTAGAAATGGAGGCTCTATTCTATCTATGACTTAGATTGATGACTATGTCTACTCTCTCACTATCTCTCATGATACATATCCAACTTAGACATACACTTTATATGCTCTCATTAAATATATATGTAGTCATCTTCTATTTGACTACTAACCCCACCTAGAGCATTAGGTGCAAGCATTGTATGCTTGTGAAACTCCACACATGCCTCATCCATATGTGTATCCACTAATATATATGTTGCATTAGTTATTATAGACCAAAAAAACAAATGGGAATGAATAATAGCTACATTAGTGGCTCAATCTATGAATCCATCTTCCATAACATCATCAAGAATATGTCATGTCAATATGCAAAGCACCGACTCAATGGTGGTTTCTCAGTAATCATCATCACTTAAACCTACACATGCACATGAAATACACTAGATTTATAATCACATAAAGAGATAAATAACTATACATAAACACACTATAATAACTTACCATCTATTGACCTAAGAGGTTTTACCTCTAGTATATCCTCTACGATAATCCCACCTTTCAAAAATAGAGGTGCCCATCTATGATCTATCCATTAGGATATATGGGAATAAATCACTTCCACATTATATACATCTATACATAAATCTCAAGATCCTTATCTATCAAGGGAATTGTATATAACTCAAAAATAGATAACCACATACTACTGCATGGCCTCATAGCAGCTCAATAACTCCTCAACCATATAACTACTACTAGGGGCACATCTTAAACTAAACTATCATGTGACCCTATCATACTAAAATTACTCATTCACATTTACACAATGGTCATGTATCAAGGAAATCACTCAAATATTGGGCATGTGAACCATCCATGTCCATCTCTCTACAAATAATTATGGATGAGCCCAACCATCCTATATACGCACCATTGTATTACTCATTACTATGTGCTCATATGAATAACAATGTAAAAAAATTTATTCTTCAATCTCTCCACTACACATATCTTACATTAAACAATATAAATTCCTATAAAGGTGGGCTAACATCATGCAAACCTATAAATATATAGTATCATGCTCCTTGATATCCTAAACTATATCATGTATTTGATAAGAAATCAACACCCCACTCTAATTTATATCCATAAACAAAACTATAAAAATGGCATAAGAACTTATGCAGTCATAGAAACTTAGTAGTAATAATCTATGTCAATAATATGTCACTATGACTCCCTATGTGATGGTTCCCTACTACCATAGTAGATAAATACCTAGAATCATGTTATATGGATTGAGTACCTATATCCTCCTATAATATGGATCTATGTCCATAAATAGGTAGTAAAAAAAATTAGTACACATCCATGAGAGTAATA
Organism: Torreya grandis; assembly: GCA_037957365.1. Taxonomy (NCBI): domain Eukaryota; kingdom Viridiplantae; phylum Streptophyta; class Pinopsida; order Cupressales; family Taxaceae; genus Torreya; species Torreya grandis. Next base: position 1,336,501 of record JARHVA010003989.1, on the reverse strand, counting down.
GTCATCTCCCCAATCAATAACCAAAAAGTGCATGTATTTACATCTTATCTCTCACACAATGCAGTTTTCTTATGATTATCCTAAGGCATAAGCTCTGTGGATGAACATGTCTCAAACCTACTCTCTCAATCACAACCATATAAACATCTATGAAGGATAGATCTTGTAGGGTATCTATCATTTTTCAATTTTGAAACTCCCTCATATGAGCATCAACTTATTAAAGTATAACTAGGTCAGGTATCAATAATTAAAAATTAAAATGAACAAATAATAACATGCATCAAAAACTAGTTAACAATAGTCATCATTACAACTCAAGTATATTGGACACTAGTGTCACATATCAGATAATAACATTATATAATAGCACCACCTCTTAGACACTAGTGTTAGGTCCTGAATAGTAATGCCCAAATAGGGGCAGTAACACCATTTTTGCAAAATAAGCCCTAAATTAGTATATTTTTGGTAAAAATAGTAAAAAATACATTACAAATAACAAAAAAATGAACTAGTTTGGGATCCTTATGAGGATAACCTCCTCTCTAGATTGAATCAGTGCCTCAACCTCTTCATATTGTGTCAAATTGGCTCATCATCTCCTCAGCATATTTTTCTAAATTAGACAAATAATTGCTCTTAGCTCAAATGATCCAAATGAATTTCTAAATGAATCAAATAAGTAATTTAAGTTAAACTTATCAAATGACACCTTATTAAGGTTGACCTTGGATGCCAATTTCACCGACTAATACCAATCCCTTGTAAACATGATATCTTGAGAACCATATCTCTAATTTGTAAACTATTTCTTGCATATAGGACTTGACATCAATGTGCCACATCTCATATTGGTTAAACTAATCTTTTAATCATTTTTAACTATACATATGACAAAAATGATATTGCTATAACTCAACTCAAAATAAATGAAAAATTTATCCAATTACACATTTAATTATCAACTTTGTCACAATAAATACACTATTCAAACTTAAAAAACATAACACCTACTAATTAACAATAGTATAGTTGATCATTGCCACTTTAGGCTACACACCCTCATCATTATCTCAGATCTCTCACCAAAAAGTGGGGGAATATACATAGATTATTTTAGATATGTAGAGGTCTATACATATTTAGATACACAAGTCTACATATATGCAGTCTACTTAGATATAAATTTAGTCACATTTCTACTCAGATACAATTACTGAGATATATAGATATTCAGATTCATAAGTTCTTACATATATAAATAGTTAGATATACATACACACAATTTTACATAGATATTTAGATAAATAGATATACGTTTACATAGATAATTAGATATATAAACACATAGGTTTACATAGGTATTTAGATATAAATACACATAGGTATACATAACTAGGCAGATATAAAAATACACATGTTTACACATTTAGACACAAATATTCATAAATTCACACACATATATACAGTCTACAAAGATATAGTTATGTAGATATATAGTTTTAACTTAGAAATACTATTTTACTTAGATATTTAGATACATAACTACATTACTCAGATATCAAGATTAATGGGCATGATCCAGATCACACATCCTTGATCCCTATTTTTAGATTATCTAGTTACATTTAGTATCATCACTAGGTTTTCACCAATTTGGGTCATAGGACTACCTATAATATTTGATCCATAGCATTCCACCAGACCTAGTTTACATACATAGATTCAGTCTAGGTATTAGAGTGGGGGAAAGTGAGCCTTGTTTATCCACACATTTAGTCTACATACTTATATTTAGTAAAGATATTTGGGTGGGGGAAAATATGGTTTTTTATTCTCATGATTTAGTGCACCATTCATATCTAGTAAAAGAGGCATCCACACCATGGGTTTCTTCCTCACATATTACACTCCATATCCTATCCACTTATCTAGACAAGAAGTGATCCATATCTAGATCACATTCACATAGGTATGCATAGGTATGTATTCCTATTTTTATTTTACTCTAGTACTTTCATTTCATTTAATTACTATAATAAAAGAGGGGGAATATAAACACCCTAATTTGGTTAAATAACCACAAGTAATATGATTTTTTTCATCTTTCACATGAAGGTCTTAGTGATGATTATAGTCCTTGTTGACATGGTCGTTTTGAGTCTTTTGATTTTTCTTATGTGTTATTTATCTTATTGAAGACAACTGCAATAGTCATAAATCACCTTTTCCTAGTCATAAGGGTCACTAGCCTATCTTGTTTGGTTTTAGCTTTGCTTTAATCCTTAGTATATTAACTCCAATTTAATGATAGTATTAGCACATGCCATTAGTTTCTAATTATAGATATAGTGTATGCTAGGCCTTTTCTCCCTTGTTGAAGTCCTAAACCTTTTATGAGCCTTATATTATGTTTATTATCCCTCTTTTATGACTTGTAAACTAGTGAACAAGGTATTATATTCAAATCAAAGTTGTTTCTACATAAAGATCCTCATAATGCATTTTACATATATCACTTACTATTTTGGCACATTTTTATGTAAAATCAATCATTAGTACAACTGAATACTCTACATACTACTCAATCATCACATATAAACATTACATGCTTGATAAAATAAGGGACTAAGAAAAATTCATTATAGCATACCATTTAATTTGATGGTTCATGTTCCCTAAAGGAGAAATAGATGTGATTTGAGACCCCTAACATTGGGGTTAATGTAGGAATTGGTTAGGATAAGATGGGTTCTAATTTACATGATTGTAACATCACATGACCTAGTTTTTCCTTTCATTTTTACATTTAATTTGGTTATTGTTTCATCTGTGAAGGTAATCATTAGGGTTTTATAAGAGATTTAGTTAAAATAGTGACATAAGTGAGTCATTCACTAACACAAAACCACCTATATGACCTCTATAACCTCCTAAAACTTCCATATAAATTTTAAATAGTCTTTACAGGATGGACATTAACACCAAATTTGGACATTAACACCACATGGTACTACTACTTTGATATGGGCACTACTATTTGAGACCAAATTTTAATAAATATTCAAGGTGTCTTCCTGTCTCTCTAGCCTATTCCAATTCCTTGATCTTCATAAAAGTCTATTTATTTCTAGATAAGTACTTTTTCTCTTCTCACTTTGCTATTTTGTGAAATTTCATAAATCATTTCCATTTTTCATTCCAAATTAGCAATATACTCATCCCTTTAACAATATAAGATTTACTTAAGTTGAGTCCTAAAATTTTTATAAAAAATACCAAAAATAACATATTTGGAAATTGTGGAATGAAATAAATAAAATTTTATTAAAATTTTCATTCTATGAAAAATATTTCATTATTAATTTTTATTGACTAATCAAGCTCAGTGATGTATAAGTATATGATGCCAATAATGACACATATATTAGTGTGTTGATCAACATGTATATGTATATTTGTTCACGTGATACCTTAGGATGTCCTAATTGAAGGAAGCATAAAACAAGGAGTATTGACTATGATGTTACTAGTATAGGGTGATCCAATCAGCAATGTATTCCAAGTTTAAAATCACATAACATTAATGGGTGTGATTTAATATTAGACCACACTAACATTTTAAAAAAAATAGATTGTGTTCTAAAATTTCACCTAACTAAATATCAATATTGATACATTGTGAGCTTTGAAAAAACTATGAAGGATATAAAAATGGAATTTGAGTTATGAATTCATATAATAGATGTGAAAGTGATAAGTGAATAAATTTTTAAATATACAAATGAATCATTAAACATTTTTAAAATAGAAATTCTCCCCATTGCATCTTTGATTAGCTATAAAAAGTAAACATGAAGCCACTGAAGGTTGTACCATTGATCAAGATAACATGGTGTAGTTATGTAAAATTTAGTGTGTAAAAATAATAATAGAACATCATGATACTATTTATATAGTTTTACATATTTTAGAGTGAGATAATTATAATATTATGGTGTGATACTTGTGTTGTTTAGCATAGAATGAACCAATTGGGTGGCATTTGATATAGTTGATGTTTGGGGCAGTGTAGCTGATGTTACTATCCAATATCAATAATCAAGGATACATGAATGAATTCTAGTAACTCCATAGGCTCTATCCATGTGAAAAACTTTGAATTTTTTTGTGTGTGCTCGATAAATGTTGAATATATAATTTGTTGATGGCATGCAAACAACATCTTTGTACATAATGCCTTGTGGAGACAAACTATGATATGAAAGTAGTAGTGTATGTGCATATTTATAAAATGATGTATTTTTATATATAACATTATTAATTTGGAATTATTAGTGATTATAAGACACTTATAAAAGGAGGATAAATTTCCCCAACTATCATGGTCCATTAACCCATAGTATAGTTTCAACAAATGCACAATTATTTACACATGAAAGTCTAAGAATAAAAAAATGGAATAATCATGGATAATTATTAAAAAAAACACAATTATGAATATCCAAAAATATCTCAAATATATGACCACTAAAAATGTAATGGCTGCATGTAACTTGAAAGTGTATTTTTCATCTTCATTGGGAACATCTGTATGATTGTGCCATGATGTTTTTACACTTTTATTGTTTAGGTGTAAGATATATTTGGCATTATTATTACATAGGTTTTTTTAGAATCTTAATTTCATGATTGTTGTTTTAAATACATGGATAATATATGTGGAGCTTACACCCATTGAAATAATGTCTTATGAATTGATAATAGTTTTGATGCTCACATAGTTTATTCAACTTTATCAAAGAGATGTTGGGATGAGGAACATTGTACATAAGTGGAAACACTAGGACCATGTGACATAAATTAAAATTATAAAGAAACATTCATGCCTAAATATATACTTAAGTGTAAAAAACCTTATATACTTATACTAGAACCACTAAAATAAAGACCAATGTTACACAATCGCATATCCATCTAAAGAATACTTGTGATGCATTGGCACATTTTTCCTAAGACTTTGTTTTCATATCCCATTTCAAATAGTAACATTGAAATAAATAATTTGGTTCCCTTATTTAATATTTTAAAAATTATGATGAATTATACTATGGGGGATGATAGGTCCATGTTATATTCACGTCTATCATTGTTTTCACATTTCATGTCTTAATTGACTATGGGGTTGAATTGATAGCTACAGGATTAGGAATTTGGAATGGAGGACAATCAATTTTTGGGGATTTTTATTTCCTCTTCCTTGGTGTAGATTTATAATTATATATTATGAGTGGTGTGAAGACATATATAATTTTATTGAATAATACCTTGGAGGGTAGAAAAAATGAGATGAATGTTATGTCTCATAGGGTATATTAGTTTTCCCATGAAAATAATCAATCCTTTATCGTTCGACTAGATATATATTTAAAATGTTGATTCTGATGCATGACATTTTGGAAGTCCTTAAATAAGTTCTTGTTATAATATATGGATTTATAAAGTGATGCTTCTAACTATAGGTATTCACATTCCTACATGATTTTCCCATGTTTTTGAAATTCAAGAGTTGAATTTTCATATGATACTAAGTTTATTGAATTATTGTGAATAACTAATAATAAGGTGGTTTACTAGAATTGTTTCTCTAATACCAAGGAACTACATTGAGTCCATGATGTTGTGTGATGAACAATGATACAACTATTATATATATATATATATATATATATATATATATATATATATATATATATAATTGAAGAATATAGGACATGAAATGGAATATAAGGAAGATATGTGGCAACAATAATTAAATACTCAATAAATTAGAATGAAAAAAAGGTTCCATTTATATTCAAAATAAATAGTGTGTAAAATTACAAGGTATAATACATATTAAGGCTAAAAGAGCAACTCCTATGATCAAAATGGGAATGCATCCTAAAATATTTTTATAGGATGAAAATGAATAATAAGAGAAGGATATATAATTACTATGATTAGGAAGGGGAATAAAAAATCCTAACTAATTATTTTAGGCCGTGACATAACCATCTAGATGCTAGATACACATATCATGATAACATGTTGGAGAGATGGATAATTAATAAAATATACTCAAGACATGCAACTATTAAGGACAATATCAAGACATGTCTAATTAAATAATGGGACAATGGACTTTAATTTATATTATATTCATTGAAATATATATAATTTCAATAAATCAATTACAATTGATGGTAATTGTAAAGAATATTAGTTACAATAGTATCTCTCATTCTTCCCAAGTGATGATAGGATTTTTTATAGATGTAGTAGTGAAATTTTAGTGTGAATTACAATTATGAAATTTTAATGTGAATTAAAATAATGAAAGATATAAAATAGATAAATATTTTGGATTTATATCATGAATGTTATAGGGATAAAAAATACTAGCAATAAAATGATAATGTGTAATGATAATGCACATATTTATGATTAAAATTGGCATAAAACGAGTAAATGTGAAAGATTTATAACATGTGAAAGGATTATGATGTTATGTGAAATTACAAGTTTATATATAGTTAATGTATGGTGTTACATAGAATTTTAGAAGATGAATATGAAATGCAGTGATGCAAAATGATATTAAAGTTATGAAGATCATGGAATAAAGTATGGAGTAATTTTGTGTTAAGCTATAAGAGATACAAGGTATAACATGACATCACAATAATTAAAATTTAAACATGGTGATACATGGTGATATAGAAGATGTGAACACTAAAATATGAATTGATCAAGACTGTATGAGTTTAAAGAAATATAAAACATGTGTGTGCAATAAAAATGTGTCTATGTGGATCAATTCACAAAGGTAACATGAAATTTAACAGAGAATGTCAAGTTTCATGAAATTTATGTGGAGTTTTCCAAGGATTTAGACCATCATTTAAATTAATGAAAAGTTTTGTATGTAATGAAATATTATACAAAGATAATGAATATTTTGTGTAACTACAGAAGCTATGAGAACTATGTAGTGGATTTTCACTCAAAATTATAAAAGATGTGAGTGTTATAAATAGTTGTGGATGTGCACAAAGTTTCCTTAGTAATTTAAACTAGATTTAGGTGATCTAATTAGACTTTATATATATATATATATAATGCCAATTATGGTGCATATGTTGGTGTGTAATCTACCTTTAAATTTATTTGTGATTTTACATTAGCTCAGGGTGTGCCAATTGATGGAAGCATCAAATAAGGAAAATTAACTATTATATTTCCTATCTAAGGTGAGGAAATAGTATAATACATGTTAACATGATATTATCATAAAATTCATGGATATGATTTGATACTGGACCATATAACCATTTTTGAAAGCATGAATTGTGATATATAGGTTCATTAAACTAAATACTTGTATTGATGTGTTATGATATATAAAAACACTTTGGAGGTTTCCAAAAATGTCATTTAAGTTTTAAAGTTACATATGAGATATTCAACTAATTAATACACAACCATGAACACCACCTTAGTATAAAACATGGTAAAATTAATATTACAAATGGTCAAGGGTAAACCAACCACAATGGAGGTTAAAGATAGCCTTCAAAGAAAATAAGGCCAATGCTACTACAATAAAAATAATCAAAATCACACATGATTATTTTGATCTAGATATGGATGATTTTGAGAATAAAATACTCATCTACAAGGTCAAAGGAAGGATACCAAATATGAAGGAGGTAAGAAATGAAGTTAGGAATATATGGTCTAATAAATATTTTCAAGTTATTTTCTAGCCTATGAGTTCTTTGTTGCACCATTTTAATTTTTATAAGTTAGAAACTATGTAATGGATTATAAATATAATTAGTTCATGGGAAAAATGTGTTTACTCATTAAACCATGATCATAATTATTTAATACCCATATTGAAAACACATATAACATCCCTATTTAGGTAAAAATTTAATCTCTTCCTATAGATTTTTAGGGAAAACAAATATTAAGAAAAATAGTGGATGCCATTTCATAATACATGTACATGAATTTCAAAAAAAGGGATAATTTTAAACATAAATTCAACATGAGTAAATCCAAAATAATGGTCTTGAATAATGTGATACTTCTAGGTCCATAGATTGTAATTATTAATTAAATCAAGGGAAAATTTAATCAATATATTAATTATAAGAATGTTAACATCTGATGCTATGGATGTTATAAAATAGGTCACTTAAAGATGAAATTACCAAATGATCACTTTAGTAAAAGTCAAAATATAAAATAAATAATGAATAAATAAATATTAGGGTATTGTTAGAGTTCCTAATGAAAAATTGGTATAAAATAATGAAGACACACAACCCGATTACCCATTAGGTTAGCATAGAATAATTCCTTTTATGAAGAGTTAACTCAAGAACCCTTCCAAGAAGGTAGTTGTTAGCCTATATTTTTTCCAACAATCACTTTTAGTCAATTATAATAAATTGTGAAACAAAATAGATTAGTAGAATAACAATAAGAAAATATTGAACTCCAATATACTATCTTATAAGCCTAAGTTGAAAAAATTATTTTCCTAATCATGCATATCTAGAATAATAATAGAATAATAATAGTTTCATCCTAATATGAAAATAAAACACATGAAATATAAAGTGTAATCTATTTTATATTTCTTATTTTTGTGTTGTTTTTATAATGATTTTTATTTTAATTGGTTGTTTGATAGTTATCCTTTGTTTAGGTTTTTATATAACCCTATCCTATTTTTGTAATTTTTTTTCATTGTCACATATTTTCTCTATTTATTTAATAATAATTTTGGCCCTTTCAAAAACCCACCTTAAATCTTATAAAATATCAATAAGTGTAAGTGTTTTTAAAACTACACATAGATCATTAAAGATATTTATATTGGAACTATTACTTAAGGGGGGAAGGAAGAAGGTACATAATTGTAACTTCTATCTAGTTATACCCAATAGGGGTTTTGATGTTAAAATATTTTGTGCCATGTGGCTTGTTTCATTTCATAATTTTAATTTATGATTATTTATTATAATTCACACTATACCATCCTAACACACTTTAAAACCATTTCCATTTCATAATTTAAAATAGATGAAATAACACATCATTTTATAGTGAAGTTTATGATCAATTGAGATAAAAATAAGAAGTTACATGTGTATTATATATGTGTTAACACATAGATATTGTGTTTATATTAATATTATATTATAATATCTTTGAAAAGTGTTGCATGAATTTATGTTTGTATATAAAAATATGACCAAATACTTCAAGAGAATAGTTATATGGTTGTAAGATTTCCATAAAAAAATACAAAAGATAATATAGAATTGAGTATGATGGTGTAAAAATTTAAATAAAATAATGAGTGGTAAATTAAATGGTCAAAGCATAGAGTATTATTAATGGGTATCATATAACCATTGAAACAATATTTTTTGTCAAAAGAGGAATTATTGTAAAATATATATTGTGATGTTAAACGAGTAAAAAATATAGGATCATATACCAAGAAAATAACACAATAATAAACCAAATATGTATAGATCATGAAATATGAATACATGATAAACACTCCATCACATGTTTTTGCTTCTAAAGTAACATTTAATTAATCCAATGTAAATTTAAAAAACCATATTATAAGTATCAACTCTAAGTTATTAATAAGGATGGAAAATGATGAAAAAATATTTGGAAATGATGTATACTTAATTCTGAATCTCATAATGGTTAATTAAATAGCTAAATATGTAGGCCTTGGATATGGTAGAAGTTAATTAGCTATTGCATAATGCTCTACCAAAGCTCAAGAAAATGTAGATTTCATGAAGTATGATTCCACACCATATACACATCAATAATTTTTTTAATAAGATATAAATTTATTCAAAATAATTTTTATAAATCCTAAAAATTATTTTAGGGAGTTTTCATTTAGTTTAAACCAATCAATAAAATAATATAGAAGAATTAGTCTACCTTAAAAGGATAAAGAGGCAATTTAAAAAGAGGGATTACTAAGTCATGAAGGAGATAAAAGTGCATTATCATTCCATCCTAGTGATCTAAATTAAAATGAAAAATTGGGAGAATACATTTCACCAACTTATTTAATTTTAATTCAATAAGGAAAGAAAAAATCATGGAGAAAACCCAAGAAAGTATGATAAGGATAGGTCTTCCACATTTTGTTTCAATTGTAAAAATGAATGTCATATATCACAAGAATTTTGGTATATTTATCCTTTCTTTTATTGTGAAAATATTAATCATTATTTTCCTCTGTGAAAAAACACATCACTAAATATCCCAGTATATTTAGGAAAGATGGGAAATAAATATTCTTGTCTTCAAGAAAATGAGAAGATGAATGCAAAGACATACTCCACATTGGTAATAAGTTACTTTATTTGAGTATGTATGAGAATATAATTTTTTTTTTACCTATTTAAAGGTTAATGGTAATTGAGATACAAATTATTGATGACTTAATACACATAGTATCCCAAAGACTAGAAAAAAATAATGGGTAGCCCCCCAAAAATGGAGAAAATACCCTATAAGAGCACAAGATTTAGGAGGGATTGAAAAAATATCAAATGTATCAAAATAACCATTGAAAGAAACTTCTTGTAAGATAATTTCATTTTATTCTTGGATTTATAATTTACATGATTTTTCAAACAATAATAAATTGAGCTACATTCACATGTATTGGGCATTGAGTAGCAATAAAAATGTATCCTCAATTTTTTTTATGTTTCCATTTTTGGTAGAGATATATTAAAATAGATACAATTATATGGGAAAGGATGGGGAGAATCACACCCATCATAGGTTATCATGGAAAAAAATCACTTTGGAATAATAATTAAGGACAATAAAATAACACATTTTAAGTTGTTTCACTCACCACTTATTTTTTATAAATAAGAGAATAGGGAGAAAGGCACTCTAAGAGATAAAGAATCCTAAGAAGAATTTTGGGAAAAACATTATAGAAATAAAATCATAGTATATAAATAACATTTGTGTGTATGTGGGGAGAGAGATAAAACATTCATATTTTAATATTTGTATGCACATTGAATATGGTTTCAATAGGTTTTAAATATGCTCTTATATCGAAATAATATGATATGCATATATTATTGATAATGTTGAAAGTAAATATGAATTTTATAATATATTGTTTAGTTATAATAGTGAATGTAAATTAATTAGGGTATCCATTATAAAATGTTTTTAAATCACAAGGATGTTAAAACATGTATATTCCAGCTAAAATATGAGTTTTAATAGAATGAATATTGGATTACTATTTATGGATGAGAGGAAAATAACAAAAGTAATATATTCACACTTTATAAGGAGTATAAATATGTATATCTAGCTCTAAAATCATGATCCATCATTGGGAAACAAACTAGAATGAAAAATCATGAAAAACAAAAGTGAAGACCATTAAGGAATAATCAAAGTAGAACTTAAAAACCAATCATAGTACTTCAAAGAAAGAGGTTGGATAAACTAACTCTATAAGAGGAAAAATAATCCAATTATATATATGATAAATAATTAGCCACCACTATTTAATAATAGGGGGAAAGAGGTGAAATTTTAGTTTTTTATCATGTTTTTATTGCGGACATACATGTCCTTAGGATCCTTCTTTGTTACATGAAGAGGAATATTACAATAATACCTACTAGCTTGGATATTTTTTCTTGGGATAAATAAGAAGAGTGATAAATATCACCTTGGGATTTAAAAGGGAGGTGTAATGAATATGTTTTTAGTAAATTCATAGAGGTACCTAAGGAATGTCCTAAATAAAATTAGAAATTTGGGATCAATGAAAAATATCAACTACATAAAATCTAAAAAATAAAGGAGGCAAATATCCTTCCATGTATCATTAAAAATTATGATTTTATGGTACTATAAGACACAAAAATATTGGAGATATTATTTTTAAGTATCTATGGAATTAATCAAAACTCTATTAGACTATAATTAAATGTCAAGAGCTAAAAACATTGGAAAGTTGATTAGTGTAAAATATACACCCAACTTTTCCACTTGAATTATGAAGAAGATATTACATTCAATCTCATAGATTATATTCAATGAACATACATAAAAAATGAAATATTATTCATCCTCCTCCTCTTCCTCCTACTCTCTCTCTTCTCCCTAGACATAAATTTTTATCTCTCATATCTACTCTACCCGAGTTATAAATATCTCCCTTTCAATAACTTGATCTTCCTAACTAACTTCCTAAATCTTATTCCAAAATGGATATGAATGGTTTTTTCCTACTATTTAAATCTTAAAATACTCTTTGAGTTCTCTCTAATTTTAAAAATGGTTTGTAGATGATGTTTTTCAGTTCTAGGATGTTACTCTACCTATGCATTCAATGTGGGGAAAACCATTGGTTACTGAATATTGATGGTTTTTAAAGTGATACTTATATTAAGTAATGATGTCATCAGCATCCTAAAAATATGTTATTTATCCTTATAGAGGTGATGGATACCATATATACTTTCATTTAATAACATTCTAGACTATTAATGATGTTATTGTAATTATTTTTTATCTCGATCTACATGTGTAACATTTTTTACATGATCTACAAGTCACACAAACATATATCCATGTGAAAAATAAGTCATAAGATCCTCCACCATATCTTTATTTAATGAAATATTACTTATCAACATGAAGGATATTATATCAAACAACTAGGGTAAACATAATTATCCATGAGATCATTTTCCTAAACCTTATTTGAAATATTCAATGGATCTTATATAATTATAAAAAAATATGAACTCATCTAAGTTATGTATTTAACTACTTTGTTGTTCCAACTAAATATATACTCATTTTAATCGCCATGTATTATCTTCTTGTTAACCCATGTATATAATACAACCTCAAATTCTTATCTTTATAACCTCCATGTACTTCACTTCGTAAAGTATGTCTAAGATAGTTAATGAAAGGATGATTAGATGTGTAATAGAGTGGTTTGATTTAGTTGGTTGGTATGGTTGAGGGATTTAATTAGGAAGGGCTAGAAGGGTTGGTCAGTTAGGTTTGAATATGAGAGCATAGTTTTGAGTGTTAGGTGGAAAAGGATGCTTGTGGGTATACCAAAATGGTTTATTTGTTTTGTATTTATATTTTAAGGTATAGAATTGTGATGTGATATATTTCCAATGACTCTTATAATAGACAAGGATAATATAGTGAATCTCTTGATCTACAAAAAATTGGGAGAATTGGGAAAAGTTAGGTTGGAAAATTCTTAGAATTTGGTTTTCTCTATCAAGTTGTATTTGAATATGATATTTCATCCATAAAGTGAATGAAATATTTCAAGGATAAACCCAATGATAAAGGTGACAGTGTTAAATTTTTTAAGTTTTTGACTTAATGGGATATAATGTATATTGGTTTTTTTATTTGGGATTATATTAAATGGGATTTTTCATAAATAGATTTTATTTGGATGATAAAAAGGTTTGGAAGGGAAGTGGAATGAAATAATTTTATCCTAATATCTTATTTTATGTCACTTTGGATGTTTTTCATTGGTATGGGGGTGACCACTCTAGGAAATGTTCTTAGTTAGTTGAGATGAGCATATTCTAGAAACATCATCCACGAGTGAGGCAATGTTTTTTTGCAAGCTTAGAAGAAATTTATTTTAACTTTATATGTGTTTAATTTAATTTTATTTTTTTAATATTTACTTGGTTTTCTTAATGTTTAATTTTTTATTTTAGTAATGTTTGGGTTTGTTCTTATATGGAAAAGGCTTTGATTGAGTAAGTTTTATTTTTACAATAGGGATTTTGAAAAATAAAAAAAGATGTCACTTATTAAATAAAAGTAATTTAAATAAAATTATATTAAATATTTTATTTTTAACATTTTATTATATTTTATTTCATGAAATGCTAATCAAAACTAAATTGGAAACTAAAAATGTAACTACTAATTTTTGTCCCTTTTCCTTGATTTTAAGATTGCATAAATTTGTCAATGTGTGCTAAAATGAATGCATTTTTTAAAATATTTTTGGTGTGAATAAAATAATAAGATAATATGAAATATTTATCTTGAATATACAATTATAAAATTAAATCTATAACTCATTTTTTTATGTGTAATACAATTGAAATTTTAGATCTAGTTTGTGTATGCAAATTTAATTTGCATTTTTTTGGTTTTTTTATTGTTGTATGAGATTTATGTGCAACCTATTCTTAAATTAAATTAAATTAAATTTTATATATGATTTTGATCTATCAATTATAATTAATTATCTTATTTCATGTAAAGAAATGAAACAATTATAAATGTAATTTTTTTATTTCTTTTGGTTTTCTAGTTTTTTCTGTAACATGCTTGTTTGTGTTGTGTATGTGAGAATATATGATATTAAAAATAAAGGTTTTTTTTTTTACTTTAAATAAATTTAAAATTCACATGCCTATATTTAATCTAATATGAAAACTACCATTCTTTGATATTTGTAATGTATGAATGCAACTATAAGGACTAAATGATTTTTCAATGTAAATATAGAAGGGAGAAGTGAATTATTTTTAGATGTTTTTATGAATCTATATTTTTTTAATACATTATAATATAATAAAAATAAATATAATTTAATAATAAAACTAATTAAAAAAATAAATAATAAAATGAGTTCTCCATCCTAAACAAAGTAGAGATCAAATAGACAACATGAAGTTGATGGAAATGATTGATCCTTACATAGCTAACTCCATATATGTTGATTAAATAATTACCATAAAAATACACCACAATATGAAAAATGAATAGGAAAAAATAAAAACAATAAATTTTTAGGAAAAAATAGTTTAGTGGTAGTTGGTTACTCAATAATGATAGAGTATTAGGTGCAAATTTTTGGGTGTCTCTCTCCAACTTATACAAAAGGCAAGAAGAAATTTTTAATATTGGAATAAATTATTCAAAACAAAAAATGGAATGCTATAGATCTATTAAAATTTTATATTAAAATATCCAAATCAATTTTTAGATCCAAACAAGAAGTAATTATAAGGAAGGAAACAAAGCTGTAAGTAGGATTTAATTAAAGATCGATTGGGAGCTTGTTGGAGCTAACTTAGAGATAGTTTAAATTAACTAAATAATTAAAATAAGTGTAATACATGTTTATTAAGGTGAAAAATAGATAAAATAATTAATAAAACAACTAAAATCATATAAAATACATCAAAACATAAGTTCTTAGGAGTTAGTTTTGAAAATCTTCTTATATTGGCAAAATCATTGATCTATGTAAGTGGAAGTTTAGAAACCATTGTGATGTTTAATGAAATATAAAACATTTTTTTTCAAATCACTAAGATAGTTTCAAAACCATCATGCTAATTTCACCATGCAATATAAGAATTAAAAAATTGAATACATAAGACTAAGAAAATGAAAATTTTAAGTTTTAAAAAATTTAAAAAAGAGGAAAAAGACTAGAGATAAGGGAGAGAACTAGGTTTGAGCATATTTTAATTATGAATATATACATTTCATCACTGTATGTCTCAAATGTTACACCATTAATTTTTTTCATGTATATAATAAATTCTATCTTTAATCAACAATTGAAGAATCTAAACATTTGCATTCATCAAACCCTTGTCCCTCATAATAAGATAAAAAATATATACTATGTTTAATATAATTGATACATCAAACCCATACTATAGCTCCATATCATAATCATTCACTAAAAATATATTTATAACTTTTCAAGATCTAAAATTATACTATTTGATATTATTATACATTCCTTTGGGGAAACTCACTTTACATAAATGTTGTAAAACCAAGTTTCCATCAACACACACTCATTTCATTTGAAATGGATATGCCATTTGTTTATATGTGTGAATCCCTAAAAAGGAAGAAAACTACATGTTTTTGGAGTTAAGACTTAAAAATTTAATCTTCTTTTGCCTAGAAGGACTTAAGAGTCAAGACACAAAATATTTTATCTATTAAAATTATTCATAATATTTATAAGCATTTCATATGTGTTTTATAATGCTATGTGAAATGTTTTTCATGTTTAAATGATAATTTATATATGTAATTGGTTTCTTTTAGTTTATAAATCTTAAAACTTAGTCACAACATTTTATAGTTCCTTACAAATTTATTATATTATTTATAGCCTTATGTAGCATTTGAGCACCTTCATAGTCCTTCATGGATTCCATAGTTAAATAGACATCCCATTAATGCATTATAATCATATATAACTCTCTACAAACTATGGTGGATTTTATATACCTTGATCACACTTCACAACTAGTAGTAACTCTTCAAGTACCTGATGACACTCTATGAAATTCATCATTCTTCATGACTTCCCCATGGAATTTGGACATATTCATAGTGCCTCATGGCACTTTGTCATCCTTTTAATTTATCTACAACATTCTCAATTATTTACAACAACATCAAATTTGTGTGACATTTTCAACTATTTAAAATAAAAATATTTAATTTCAAAATTATTTTTCACCACAAAAAATTCATTAGGTGACCATGAAATAAATATAACTAGTGATGACATAATGTAAGCCACATTTAAATGGAAAATAATGATAAATAAGATAATTTTTATGGTCCCCACAACACATTTTTATGATGATTTTTTAGTGTCAATAAATCAACCCATTCACCTATTGTGAAGGTGAATATAGAATCATACCAATTTAATTGTAAGGGACCTATGGATTAAAATCAGTCCTAAGTCATACAAATATTATTTTAAGTCATCTAGTTTAATACATTTAATAATAAATCTAAATTAAGATTATAACTATCTCATAATTTTGATCAAACATAAAACTATTATTGAATATGTGCAAAAGAAAGATAATTATAAATAAATCCAATGAATATGCTAATCATTACTTCAATTTACTATTTAATTAATCTCAATTAGGTTTAAAATTATCATTTAAACTATCTGATAGATCAAATCCTATGGACTAGGAAATCCCTTGAAGGACAAAATATTCAGACTGTCAAAAGATGAATGCATCTCATATATATGTATGTTCACACTTCAAGTATTAAATAAATAAAGTGAATTGTAAAGAAGTAAATAAAAAGGGAACAAATATATATAACACTAAGAAATCAAATCTAAAATAAGAAGCAACTATGGGGTATAGATTTAAGGTTACACTAATTATAGTCAACATTAAAACTAAGAGATAAAGAGGGAAAAAAGAAAGACTATACTAAGTTAAGATTTAATCATGAAAATTTTAAATTATAAGGATACCAAATAAATTTATAAAAAGATTTTAATCAAGCGTAAACATAAATCTATGACTAATAATAAACCAAAACAACCTAAGAAATGCAAGTAAGCTAACTAAGATAAACAACTAAGAAAATAAAAGAGTGTGAAACTTTAAGAAGAATCATCTTATAAGTATGAAAGATCAATTTTATTTACAAACCAATAAATATTTATGATTTAAAATATAAACCTCAAATTAAAATCACTATACAATTGATATATTAAAAATCTTTCATAAAATGTGAGGTTTTCATCATTATTCAAGTAAGATACATGAAGTTATGTGCATATGAATGCATATCTATAATCATAAGTGACATTAATACTTGATAATATTTAAATAATCAATTCTTAATATATCAATAAATGTGAATATACCTATGTTATTAAATCAAATTACTTCACTGTAAGAGAAATAATTATTTGGTCTATCTATAAATGATTTTTAAATCTCAAAGATGCTTGTACAAAATAAGTGAGAGATTGAAAATTTTAAAAATAATGAGATATTAATACATTTGTTTCTCCTAGTGTTGTGTCTTCAATCTCAATATAAATCAAATTCACAAATGGTGGTTATGTTTTGAAGATACAACTAACATTTAGTTAGTTCTTATTATAATGTCAACTAACTTTTAAAACTCAATTACTTTATAATTAGCTATTTTACAAGTATAAATCTTATAAATTAACTTTATATTATAAATTTTGAATAAGGTTTATGAGATTAAAAAATAATAATAATATCTTAGACCTATTTAAAAACTTCATCTAATGGGTTGGGTTCCTTGTACTTTTTAAAACATCACTTAAATAATCATTTATATATGCACATAATAAAATAATCAATAAAATTCCATGTTTAATGACATAAATAGCTCATAAAATCATATTGTATAAGTAACATAGCATTACCTAATAAAATCATGATAAAAAAATACCAAGTATATGAAATGATCTAAATATCAAAATACCATTACAAAACAATCTGAGACCATTACCATCAAAACTGAACATACCAATAATTGAAAATTATATGGGCATACCCATGTTTGAAAATTAATTATTAAACATAAAAAATTTAAATAAAAAATATTTTAATGGAACAATATGAAATATGATTCATATATCCAACTGAAAAAAATCATTTTTATGAAAATAACCATTTTGGTACTTTTTATCCCAATTTAAAATTAACATCCAAATCGACATCATGATTTGTTATTTTTGATCACCTATAGTGGTCATTTTGTGGTCAAATTTAAAATAATTTTTTTTCAAGTAGGTTGTTAAAATGGAGTCTTTTTGGCACAATGAGAGGAATTTTATATTGATAAAATTGATTAAAAAAAACATCTATTGTATGAAGACTAATAATCAAAATAACAACCAAACTAAAATAAAATATAGTGTTGCCTAAAATAATTTATTATTTCACCATTTAAATTTAAAAAAAAAAACTCCATCATTATTATTTTCAAGCACAAAATGAGCTTCCAAACTATTATCAGTTTATGTATGTATACACAAAAGCTATTACCATTCTACGTAAGTATAACAAGATTGATTCACTTTGTATAATAAATGATATCCTAATGGTAAACTAGACAAAGAGATATCCAATATGAGAAAAAGGGACTGTAGGAATTAAAACATCAAATTTGAGTGCATGTTGACTATAATTACAAATTTTAAAGCTTTTCAAGAAACCTAAAAAACATACAATATTATCATATGCATGGTTTTGAATATAAACTTAGAAAATACACAAGACTACAAGTCATTTTCAAAACTGAGCTCATATATATAAAAATGATAATAATGGAGGTTTTACTCATATAAGCTATAAATTTTATTTGAAAATAGAACCTAGGCACAAGAAATAAAAATATGCATGCAACAACTTTATGTACATAACTAAATGTTTTCACCTTATGGAAGATAAACACCCAAACTTTAGATTCTTTTGCACACCAACAAAATGTTTTCCAAACCATAATATATTTTAATAATAGAAACAAATGCTTCTCATCAAAATCAAACAACCAAAAAAAATTCCATACTTGACACTAATTGGGTATACAAAATGATATGACTCTAAAGTAAAAAATCCTTGTTCCACCTTGAAAAAACCAAACCTAAAAATATCCTTTTGGTGTATATATTGAATGAATGAGGCTCAAATGGTAAAATGTATTTTTTTATGTTTGAGTAACTTCCAAGAATATCCATTAAGGTGGTTAAGTGACATGTCTCTTAAATTAGTGTAGATTAAGTCTACCATATGAATTGCCAATTCATGAACTAAAACAACTAATAAGCTAATTTAGTGATAAACCTAGTAACCCTTAGTCTTTAAGTCACCTTTTTCTCACTGATAACTATAAATGAATCAAGGACAAACCATTAATACCAATATCACAAAGTAATTTATTGAATCCATTATCACCTCTAAATCTTATATTCAAATTCATGAATTGGAATTTCCTCAAGAGCATACAAATTTCCAAATATGTCTCCAAAAATAATGTATTATAACCTTTTAAATGACACCAAGGCTAGATCAATATAAATTCTAAATAATATGATAAAATAAATAGATTGATTCAAATTCCCTATTAAAGACTTAATAAATAGGTGAAAAATAACTTTGATGCCAATGTAGATGAGGGTGATATTAATAATTAATGATCAATTTGGAATGAAACCAAGCTAATAACAACCGCATGAGCAATTTTTATCAATCATCACCCAAGTGTTGTATAAAAATGTACTCAAACTATTCAAATTAATTTTTAAGTTGATATCAAATAATTTCATAATATTATTAACCTAAGAATTATGTTATGAAATCTCTTCATGCTAGAGACTACAACTACTTCAAATATGCAACATTCAAGTCATAACATGTGAATGTATTTTTTTATTAGATGAGGTAAACAAACAGGTTAAGGGACCTATACCAAATACAAAAGACATCAAAAAAATATATAAAAATAAATAAAATAGGACCAAAAACTAAGTAGATTCACAAGGCTCAACCAACCATCAATAGGCAACTACCACAAAAAATCCACTACCAAAAACCTACAAAAAATACAACAAAAAACTAGAACCCAAGAAGTTAAGAGTCTGAGTTTTCCAACTCTGAGTAAAGGACCAGCTTGTTAGTTCCAATTTTTTTTTAAAAAAAAATTCCTTGCCCTAGTATTGTTACTAATGCCCTTCAAATAATTTGTGATTTGCTTCCTCCTTTTAATCCCTAGAGTTCTAACTTCCACCTTTTCATGGCCAATTTTCTTCCTTTTCACCTCTCTTTCTCCACTTTGAATGTTGATGCTCTTTTTAAAAAGTGGGGTTAAGAACACATGCCCACATTTTCATCACCATATATTTGATTATATCCCTTATTTGAGGGAAAATCCTCTAGGGATAGAAGAAATTTCAGCTTATCAACTTCATCTAAAATTTTGGAGCACATCAACCTCTAAATTGGCACCTTTGTTTGTAGCTTCTACAAATACTATTCAATTTCAGCAATCAAATTATTCTTATAATATTAATGACCCAAATCTAGTGATAGGGTCAACATAAATAAGGTTTTCCTTCTGAGTAAATCTAGGGGATAAATCACTCAATGTATTTTCTCCCCTTGCCTCCTCAAGCTTCCACCTCTCCAGTATCTGAAGAATCCTCACTGACCCTACAAAATATTCCTAATCACTTTGGATATGAATTACATCTAATACAAATTTAATCCAAAGTGGCTCCCCCCTTTTAATAATTAATAGGATAAGTCCCTACTAGATAAGTTAGCAGAAGGGTTATTCTTGAAATTGTTTACATAAACCTTGAGTGACTTCATTAAAAAAAGTGGTGCTAATAGGATGCCCTCTAAAGTGATTTAAAAAAATAAAGTGATCATAAAATATAACAATGTTCTTTCCCTCTAGGGTTATGTATTTCATAACCTATAAACATACTTCAAGCCATTTAATAGGAAAATTGACATGAAGAAAACCTTTTTGATTAAAGGACTTAGGTTTTTTCTTCTTTCCTTTATCTTTAAATGCCTTAACCCAATTACAAACCTTACCTATGAATTCTACAATAATTTATTCAGATTTGGTGATCTTAAGGTTGTATATCTTGAATTTTCTCTTAGACCATCCTCTTGTGAAATCATGAGAAATTACCACATCGTGCCCTAATATCCTTTCCATGAAGTTTGACAGTCCACCCTTCACCATTTTCTTCCAGATGTAAGGGTCCTCCTTAGCCTCTACACAAGAAATCAGTTTCACCCTGTCTCTATAACCACCCATATTTTTATTATTATCTTTATTTTGATTTATGAAAAAGGAATAAATTATTTTAGAACTATAAATCTCTTATTTATCTTTTTCTATTTATTGATTACAAATAAAGCCCAATTTTCCCACTCATGTGTAGCTTTAAAATGTGAATAGATCATGATTTCAAAACACATAACTTTATGAATACTCCCGAATGGTTTAGATTCATCAGTACTTATAATCATTATATCATGCATTTGAATGGGCTTTTTCATATTGAATAATAGGCATGACATCATTAAGAATGTCCACATCACCATACCAATGCCTAAGTGAGTCACTCCTAACCCCAATATTCATAAACTTAGCATCACCCTTGTTACCTTCCCTAAAGATGTAGAAAATGATGAGTCCTTTGAACTAGAGTAAAAGGGATTTGGCATCTTACATAAT
The DNA here is from genome assembly GCA_037957365.1 of Torreya grandis. Lineage (NCBI taxonomy): Eukaryota > Viridiplantae > Streptophyta > Pinopsida > Cupressales > Taxaceae > Torreya > Torreya grandis. Next base: position 1,314,307 of record JARHVA010003989.1, on the reverse strand, counting down.
GCTATAAATTGACTAGGAAGGATGGGACCTTCCCCTCAGATAATTTATAATATCTAGTGGATCCCTTTCCACTTGTAATTTTCAACTCCTAATTTACTAGCCAAATTGATCCCCCAACACATTATTGAAGATTATACCACATGATTATTTTGAATCCTTAAAGGACCCACATAATTTTCTAGAAAATTACTATTAGAATTCCTAATTACCCCACCTCCTCTACTGGGTCAGGGTTCCCTTTCACTGCTCCATCAAAACTCAGCTTACACTATGAATTTAGATGGTGAATCCACCTTATCAATGATCTATCAACATTCTAATTTTTAACCTGAGTAGGGATCACTAAATTCAAATATCGATGGACATGAGTAAAGTGAAATGGGGGAATATTAGAATGAAGAAGTAAATAATGACCAATTCTCCTTGATAAACACCATTATCCTCTTAAAAGTGGAATTGGGGAAGGGATTCAAGTTTTCAAAGATAATAGAATTTTTGATTTTTCATATTTCTAAAAATATATGGGGAGGATATATATCCCACTAAGAACTCAAGGTGGGATAGTCCCATTGATAAATCAAATCCTAGACAGAATTCAAAGGAACCCAAGGGCAATTAGAGAAAATAAAAAATGAATAAATAATAGATGAATCAAAATAGAAAAAAAGGAAGAGATGATCAAATGATTTATCCTCCTTTTTATAAATAACACATTTGTTTTGTTTTAAATAGTAATACCCATTTTCATTAAGTTATCCGTAATGAGAATTTTTTTTTGGGTAGCCAACTAATAAAAAACATTTATTTTAGGCATCAATTTTTTTACTCAAAAAATATTCAAATCTTCATCTAATCCTTCTTGATATAAAAATAATTGGTATCCATATTTAATAAAGAGTATACCACTGAGAATCACATTCCAGATGAGCTCACCATCTTTGGGTAATGTGCTAATATGAGTAGTTTGGAGCTAGTTGTTTAACTCCTAGAGGAAGAGAATTTATTATTGATTCATTCCCTATTTATGAAAAATCATCCTCTTTTTTTTTCCATCTTCTTCCTTCCATTATTGATGCACTTTTTATCCCATGACCTCCTTGAAATTACCTTTAATCCCTGAATAAAGTTTATAGGATCTCAATAGTTCTTGATTAATCCAAAGATCATCCAAAAAATAAACTCTATCTCTTCTTCATATTCTCCATTTTAAGCATATTTTAATAAGATCCTTTCCTTTAAAAATGTATTTCCAAAAAATAGACCCATTATTAGGTCCTTATTTTGAAAGGAAATATGACCCCTCCATATAATTCATGTACTTATATTTAATTATTATCATCCATTGACTATCTTCCTTTAACACCCTCTAACCTTGTTTGGATAGTAGGTCTTGGTTTATTGATTTGACCCTCCTAAGGCCCAATCCCCTTGTCCCTTTGGGTAAGCATGTTTTTTCACAATAAATAAGGGGAAACCTAAAACTATCTTCCTCCCTCATCCAAAGAAACTTCTTTTTCATTTGCTCTAATTGGTCCACCACTTTACCCAAAATATTAAAAAAGGACATAAAATAGATAGGGATACTTTGAATGGAAATTTTAAGTAACTAAAATTTACATACTTGGGATAATATATTCCCTTTCCAACTTGCCAACTTCTTCTAGACCCTATCAATTAGTGGATTCTAAAATTCAAATTTCATTTTACCTTCAAAGAGAGGAATACCCATATAATAAGATGGGATATTTTTTATTAAGAATTTGAGACTCTTAGATATCTTTGGCTACAATTTGGATAGGGTATTAATAAAAATAAAGAAATTTTTAAGAAGTTAACACATTGTCCCAAAACTTCCTCATAGATATTAAGAATTTTATTAAATAATTTAGCTTCTAACCTGATGCTTCTCCCATCATCAAGGTATCATAAAAAAATTATTGATGGATTACTAGTTAGGTATTAGGATCCACCTTAATACTATTGATAATTTTAGAAGATCTAGCAATTTTAATCATTTTTCTTAGTGTTTTAGCCATCAAGATAAAAGGTATTGTGATAAAGGGTCTCTTTGATGAAGACCTCTACTATATGTAGAGAAGCCTTTAGGGACTCCATTTATTATGATTTAGAACATGGAAAAATAAATACATAATGAAATTATATTCTAGACTACCTGGTTGAACCCAAAATTTTATATAACTTTATCCAAAAATAACCATGAGACCCTATCATAGGCTTTGTTCATATCAAGCTTAAGGAACATTCCCTATCTAGAATAATTGGCAATAAAATTATTTTTTTCAAGTGAAATGATGATGCCACCTAATATCTATCTACCAAACACAAAATCCCCTTGTCTTTCCACTATAATTTTATCAAGGAGTATTTGAATTTTTAAGGATAGACCTTTGGTGCAAATATTATAAAAGGTGGAGCAAACACTGATAGGTCTAAATTCCTTCAATTGATTCTCTCCATGTTTCTTTGGGATCAAAACTAGAAAATTGTTATTAAATTCCTATAACATTTTCCCTAATTTAAAAAATCTAGACGCTACTAAGAAAACTTCATTTTGAGTAATGTCCTAGAAAACTTGGAAGAATTGGGAAAATTCATCTAGTCTTGGGGCTTTGTCTCCTCCCATTTATAAAATAATAGATCTAATATCATCACTATAATGTGGATATATAATATAAGCATTATCCTCTTGAGATATGACACATTTAATAATATTTAGAACATGATCCTCTAACTGAATGTCTCGAGAGGGGGTGAATGCTAGAAGATTCTTATAAAAGTTAACTCTTTTCAACTCAATATATTTTTCCTATTTATAAATAACCTCATATTATCCCTTAACTTCATAAATTTTAGTGTGATAACAATTATTTAAATCCAAGTGATGAAAATACTTAGTATTCATGTCTCCTTTCTTGACCCAGGTTTTCCTTGAATTTTGATTCCAATATATTTCTTATTTGGCTTCCAAGTTATGAAACAAACTTAGGAGATCCCTTTATTTAGCTTGAAAAATGGGGTTGGATCCTGAGACATTAATCTCCTCCTCAATTCTATGTAAATCTTCCTTAATTTTATTCTTTTAGGTAAAAATATTCTTGAACACTTCCTTATTCCATATCTTAAGATTGGTCTTAACATGTTTAAGTTTCATGGTTAGGATGAACATATCTGAGCCCTAGAGTAGAAACTATCATCACTCCCTTAAGTAATTTGTGATATAAGGATGTGATAACCACATATTTTCAAGTCTGAATAGAATACACTTTGGTTTTGTCATTTTTTCTCCTATAAAGATCAATGGATTATGGTCAGAACTAATCTTGGGAAGAGAGGAAAGAGATATACTAAATTTAATATGCTAGCGTATAGAAACCAAAAACCTATCCTATCAGAATTGGATTAGGTTTTCTCATAGTATCTTATTTGACCAAGTGTAGGGGTTGACTTGTAATTCCAAGTTCATGAGACCTACCTCAACTATGAAGTCATTAAAATCAATCATAGTGTCATTAAGCAAACAAATTCTCCCATTTTTCCATAAGAAAAAGAGGAGAATTAAAATAACCCACCATAATATAGTTCATATATTTTATATTCTTCCTACTCTCAATCAAGTCTACCAAAGATTTTTTCTATCATTTCTAGAGTTTGGTAATAGATATTAGAAATAATCCACTAAATATTATTTTAAATTTCCTTGAAATGAATAATTATATGAGAGTCATAGTTTAGAAAAATTGATCCTTCTAGAGCTAGGGTTTTCTAAAAAATAGCCATTTCACCTAAAACACCTCTATAATTATTATTAAAACTTTTTGCTTTACCCTAGATATTATCATTATTTTTCAAAATTTTATCCTCGGGCATATTAGTTTCTTTAAAAATCAAAATATCGAGTTTGTGTTTATAAACAATATTTTTGACGAACTCTATTTTATGGGATTATTTAAACCCCTTATGTTATAAGAAATTATCTCCATTTTTTGGTACTTGGGAATTATCTAAGTGTCATTTGAGTATCCTTTGCAATTTTCTTATCTATTTCTTATCTTCTAGAATTTATATTGGTCAATCTACCACTATATTTAAGATATTGTCCTACTTCTACTTTATTTCTACCCTTTTAGTTGCACCTTAGTCCATTGATCCTCTTCCTTTTCCTTATTTTTTGCATTGTTTACACTCTTACCTACTGAGGAGCATAGGCCAAGGTATGAAGAAAAGGATTGATTCAGCCCTTCCTTGAAGATAAGGGTTAACATAACCTTTTCAAGTGATCATTATAGTATAATTGGGTCTCCTCCTAAATGTAAAGTTTCAAAAAAGAGAGGAGGTTTCAAAAGCTCTTGGATATCATAATGAAATTGAGATTTTACTAGAGTTGAAACAGGAGAGGCTAAAGCTACCTCTACCAATTTTTCTATCAAAGAGAGAGAATTTAAAGGGGTCTTGAGAAATTATGGTTCCATCAGGGTAATCACATTGGATTTACCTAAAGATATGGGACCAGAGTGGAACTTTAATGAAGGACTTTATTTTGGGAAGAGTTGGGTTGGGATAGAAATAGATGGGGGTTTCAGAGCCTTATCCAAATCAATTGTTGACAACCTCTCTTCCAAACTAAGGGTAGCAAGAGAAGGATGATATACATGGGAAGGATTTTGATGAGGGGAAGGGTTTGAATGGGGAGGTTTCTTCACCTAATGAGGAGTGGGGGGTTAGGAAGTCCTCGAGGAGAGAGGGTAGTCTTTGTAAGAGTGGTTCAAAACATTACATGTTTTAAAAATCTCTAAATTTATTTTAAATACAATTATTTGGTTCCAACCCCAATATTTGAATCATATCTTGATAGAATGGATTAGGGGTTTATCTGTCAAGATGAAGACATATAACCTCATAGTGAGGAGTCTATGTCTAGACTTGGTAATTTAATATAAGGAAATGGGTTGGACAAGATCTTTTGAGATCCATATAATGACCTCTAGAGCCCAAAATTCTAAAGGAAATTTTAGCCAATTAACCTAGACATGGATATCTTCCATGACCACACTATTTAAATTGAATCTCACTTTCCACTTGTGGAAATAGATATTATATTTTACCATAAACCATGGGCCACCTATTAGGATCTTGAGATAATCCTCTAAACTATTCAAGTTAATCAAAAATAAGTTTTAAGGCATGGTGATGATATTTATCTAACCCTTGGGGCACTATTTAAAACTTTTCCATTTCTTAAAGGAATAAATATTAGGTTTAAAATCACTATATTTGGCCAAAAATAGAGTTTGACAATGAAGAGTAAACTTTATCGATGATTGCATTAGGAATATCTAGACACACCTCATCATTTTTATAGGTGGGGACCAATAGAGAATCTTAAGTAATGTTACTTTTAGGTCACTCTCCAATCACCATGTTTTCCCATGATATCAATTTCTTCCCACCTAATTCACCTTAATATTTGCTTTTATATGTGACAAGTGGTCCCTATCTTGAATCAGAAGGATGAAATGGTACATCCATCATAGGATCATCCTTGGCTTATAACTCATCCTCTTCCTACCCACCACAATAATTTAAAATTTCATCTTTAGGGTTTTCCATCCATTTGAATGTATTATTTAGACATTAAAAATAGGTTATGATCAAATGTATTTATGGACACAATGTGCCATTATTATCAAGAAAAAATATCATTTATTTTTAATTTCATATTCTACATATGTTCTAAGCTTCTGTGATACTTACAAAAACACCATTGTAATATATGAATGCAAAATGAATGTTCTTTATGACCATTTAATCAAACTTATGCAATGATAGATTCCCTTAATGATATTATGAATGTTTAAATCAATCAACATAACATTATGTCATATTAAATCATAAGTATAAAATCAAACTTTAAATTAATGCAAATAAGTTGTCCCCCATAATAAGTTTTAAGTTTCATGGCTTAGGTCATCATACGTAAGACTTAGAAAATTTCAATTGTTTTCAAAAGGGTACTAAAATTTGTTATAATATAAATCCTAACCAAATATTTAGGAGTCCAGATGATTCCTACATTTAGAATATTTGATTTTGATCTTATATCACCACTCATAATTTTTCATCTTATGATAATGCCTATGGTTATAACTAACTATGACATCATCATGATGGATGGGAAAGGCTCTCATGTTCTCTATATTCATCTTCTAAATACTTAATAAAAGTCAAATCCTTAGGTTTATTTATAAAATATGTTTCTAGTTGGTTTGAATTGTAAGCGATTCACTCAAAGGGAAATGTTAGTTAGAGTAATGAAATTTTAAATAATTTGAGATACATTCTATGATTTTTACTTCCTTATTTCATTTTTCTAGTTTTGTGTTATGCATAAATATCACCAGTTAAGTTAATTTATCCATGAACATTTTTGTAATTTATAAATAGGTAAATTGAGCTTATTTGTAGTTTAATTTTCTTTCATTTATCAATATTAATATAGCCTTTATCTATTATCAGATTTATAATTGATAATTTTGATAGAGATCAATATCTCTTAGATTGACTTTGCAAGATTCTTGTGAAGTTATTTTCCTTAGACTCTTGATTGTATTTACTCTAATTTAAGTTATAACTAAGTTATGGTGGATATTGGTTATAATAGAATGTTTCACTTAACCAAAAAAATTTGAATGATTTTTTTATGTAGGTGTAAAAATCATTCCTTCCATTTTTTGCCTTTCCTTCCCCTTTTATATTTATTGATCATATTTTTCACCCTATTGTAGACCCTATTATGTACACTTCATCTCTTGATTTTTATCAACCCAAATTTTATGAAGGATTCATTCTTGTATGCATTCACATATGATCATAATCTTACCATGATCCTCACATATAAGGTAGACAATAATCAACACCCCATGGAATTCATGATCTCCAACCTCAAATATGCATGGCTGGAATACTTCATGATAAATATGAAAAACTACACTCTCTTCAATTTGTCAATAAATTCAAGAACTATATGTTTTAGATTAAGGTAAAAGCAGGTTTTGAAGGGACCCTAAAACCCTTTAACAAAAAATAAAAAAGATAAAGCATTTACATCCACCAAGAAGAGCACTCCTAAAACCTACTAAAGATCAGCAATAAAATCAGGTTTTATAGGGACCTGAAACCACAAACATAAACCAATAAAAGTACCCAATTTTTATAGAGACCTGGAAAGTCAAAATAAGTTTAAGACTAAGAACCAAGTAACAAGATCAAAAACAAGAACCAGATATAACATCCATCAATAAGGACCTAAACAAGAGCAAAATCAACAAAGAAGACCCTAGTCTTCTATTGCAATTCCAGGATCATCTTAACAGCCTCATTTCCAATCATAGCAGTATCCTATATGGAGATCACAGTCGAAGTAGCAGCATCTTGTAGGGCTTTCTTCAACAAACTCTACTTGGTCCTCTTACTTGGACCCTCTAAGGATATTATTTATTCATTTGCTCTTTTTCCAAGGCTAGCTACAGTAGCACAGATGCTTGATGTTACCTACTCCATTTTAGTTCTACTTTCCTTGATGAGCATTCTAAGATTATTCTCATAATCTTTAAGTTTATTTGGGATATCTCTCATTTGCATCTCCAAATGGCTAATTTTGGTGTGATCAACATCCTAATTGTGTTGCATTATTTCCACTTTCTTCTTTAGCCCCATTATTTCATTATAGATCCACGAATCAACTTGGAGAATAGAACTGGCTTTGAATTTGGTAGAATGTAGGAAGGAAAGCTTAGTGTCTCTCTGCTAAGAGTCATGAATGTCTTCTACATTCTCATGTGGAGGGGAATCAACCTTTTCAATTTGTTCCTCCCTTTCCATCGGTTCCTTCTCTTTAGTCTCAACAGGGTCTTCATGCTGAACAGGGTCCTCCTTTTCTTGTTCCCCAATCTCCATAGCAGGAGTAGAAACCAAAACCATATTTTCCTCCTCTCTCATAGAAACTAGATCATTAATTAAAATATTTTTGTCTTTAACACCTCCCCCCAACACAGTCTAATTATCTTCATTATCAGAATTGCTTTGTTCTAAATTTCCCTCAGTTGTATCCCCTTCATTCCCTTTAATAATTTTTCCTTTAATTTCTAGATATCCTTCCAAATTGGAACTGAACTCCCCAACATCCATCCCTTCCTCTTCCTCTAGGACATCCTTCTTAGAACTTTTAGTACTTTCTGACTCAAAATCCTCTTCAACAATTTGTTTTTTAGAACTAGAGGGTTTTGGTTTTGCCTTTTCTATCCCTTTAACTTTTTCATCCTTTTTACACTTTTTAGACTGAGAATCCTTATTTTTGTCAGAATAAGGAGCCAAAGCTATGGAATTATTTTTATAAAACCCTCTATGATAAGTATCAGGCCTTCATGTAAAATGGGGTGAGACTCCTTCCTATGGGCAAACAAGCTTTGAAGCAACGAAAAACACAAATATAAAGGGAAAGAAATTCTATCCTTGTGCCTGAAATGGTTAAGAAAAACAAAATGAAATTTGTGAACTCTTTTATTCCTACCATCAAGGATAAAGTACTCATGGATGCAGCATAACACATCTCTCTAAATTGCTTTTATCTGTTCCAAATCAAAGAAGTCTCCATTCTTTTCCAGTTGCTTATCCTCTGCTTCTGTCTTCAGAAATTTTTTGTAGGCTGCATTGGAGATACTGGTCTATTTTTAGAACTTAATACCACCTATGGGAAGCCCCATGACCTTAGCAATCAAATCCTCAGTAAGCTTCATAGTGACTCCGTGGAGAGTTACTCTGTCATCAACCCAATTTTTAAAGAAGGCAATAGTGATGTGGGGTTTAAATCCATGCAAATGCTCCATATAACTAACCACCTTTCCTTTCTAAAGAATCTTCCATACATCCTATCTAGCCTTCCAATCTTCACATTTTTTGGGCTCTTGCTTCCATGGTTTACCCTTCATATTGCAAAGCAAACAAAAGAACATAAGCACCCAAACACTGAGGGCAAAAGGGTTAAAATGGAACTAGTTGTTTGTTACGTTAAATGGAATTTTCCTATATGATGACACATGTAGTAACCACATTACATTCTTATGAATGTACCTGCTCAGGGAAGTTAATCTGTCCATTGTAAGGCCGCTCCACCAAATCATTAAATTGCTAATCTAAGAAAATTTTTCCCACTTTAGAATGAATGACATCATAATTAATAAGTGCTTTGAGATCAATATGCTTGTTTAATGCATCAATCCACCTCACCTTATGCCATGTTTGAATAACATGATTAGCTATCCAGTTAGTGACCCCATTGGCCTCTTGATATGTATGGGATATGGCCACTTTTTCAAATTTTTGAATTAAGGCTTTGATTTCCATAACCGTAGCCTCAATAGACCATGAAATTGAATTTTTATTATTTAGGATGTTTATAATATTCAAAGAATCACCTTCCAACCATAATTTGGAAAATCACAAATCAATAGCTAATTTAATGGTATAGAGGGCTACAGTAGCTTCAGCAATATGACTATTCAACTTACCAATTGGGACAGCAGTAGCATCAATTACATTTCCCACATGATCTCTCAATACCCCTCCACATCCCGCTCTTCTCAAATTTCCTTTAGCTACTCCATCAAAGTTCCCTTTGATCCATCCATTAGGAGGTACATTCCATTTTACGATCGATCTTGGATTATCAATTTTCAAATTAGGCCTTTCAGATCGTAAATGGTTATCAAATTGGAAGGTTTGATTAGGATCCCTCTATGATTTAAAATTCTCCTTGATGGCTCTAATGATATTCTGACCAAGCACCCATCCTGGAAGTTCTTTACTTCTGAATATTCAAGAACTATATGTTACATAGTAAAGTTTGCATGATTTTTCCTAATCACATGAATTTCATGCTCAATTATAATTAATTTGGGGATAAAATATACAATGATATAGTTAAGTTGGAGGTGTTTGATTTGGAAATAAAATATACAAAAATGGTGTGAGAGTAAGGTCCCATCTAACTAATTTTAAAGGTAGATATTAGAATTGATGTGTTACAAGTCAATCAGGTCCAAATCTTATTCAATGAACACATCATACATTATCTACTGAGTGGGAATTATCATATTGAGTTAAACAAGGACTAAATCAGGGATATAAGAATAAAATACACCCATTATATGATAAATAAAAGAGTGACATAAAAAATAAACTATTAGGTAATCTACCTGAGGTACATACAAAAGAAAAAAATAAAAATAAATGTTAAGTCATTTCTATGAGAAGTTGAGAGGGGGACACCCTTCAGGTAACACTATAACCCAACTTTTTTTATAGTTAGTTGTTATTGGCCAATTGCCTTTAAAGATGCAAAGGACCATATGAGGACACAAAATAAGTGTCAAGTGTTTGAAAACTTAGAAGTATACCCATGTATGCCAATATAATGATTTATTTAAGGTCACCCATTTTCCTAGTGGGAGTTATATATTTTTGTAGTAATAAATCCCAATTAATCCACAAGACATAAGTTTGTGTAAATAGTGACGGGCTACTAAACAAAATGGACTCAATTTTTTGCCATGAAGAACTATAAAGTAATTGATGTAATCAAATTCCTTGAAGATAAAATCATCATTGGGTTTAATACACCATTATTGATGGCTTATGACAATGGCCTTGCCTTAAAATCTACACATTTCATTAAATGTGGATATCACAATGCAATTATACTAAACTTTTCTTCTAACTACTATTTACAAGTAAATGGCATTACCAAGTCAAAAAACAAGAATATAATCAATTAAATCAAGAAATAAGATGAAAATAAACCTAAAACATGGAAATAATTATTGATTGTATATAATGGGCAAATAGAACCTAATTCAAGCAATCCCTCAAGACATCTCTAATCTTTCTTGTGTATGTTCAAGAACTAGTTTTTCCCATCACCCTCAAGTTGATTATATACTAGTTCATTCCATAATATATGGAAGATGATGATATAATTTGATCCATGTTATGCTAGTATAGTATTTTATTTGAGCATAAACACATTGGTCCCTCCATGATATCCAACATTTAATGAGTCAAATCCTACACTAGTATATCATGCAAGGGAACCTTATGCACTTACCTTAGGTACAAAGAGGGGGAAATGGGGTATTTCATACATTATTTGCATGTAATGGGGTGGAAACATGTCCTCAAACTCTTCTACCCATGTGTGTTCATGTATAGAGAAAACTTATCCATAAACTATTGAATTAAAACCACATTCTAGATTGTATATGTGTATTCCTTGGTAAAACCAATGGTAACTAATAAAACAAAACCTAGTATGTAGTAGATAACCTTAAGTTATATAACAATTCCATTCAAATTATGAGCATAAACAAATATTATAAGGTCAATAACATAGACATATTTATTAACATCTTAATATTACATGATTATTCATGTTTTACAAGGCATTTATTGCCACTCACAATACCACATCTCTCACTACTACTTTTATTCCTATCCTAAGTTATTTCTCTTAGTTATAGTATTCTAAATACCATATGGTAGAGTTTATCCAAGTTATTATGCTCTCTTCATAACAACATCAACATAAAAATAATTACATTATAACTACTAACTTATTAAAATATAACTAATATTTTATTAAAAAAACATACCTTTTATTCTTATAAGGTTATACCTTTTATACACTCCTTTAAGCCCATCCTACAACCAAATGCAACCACACAATAGTAATTTAA